>SNQJ01S0052853.1:18578-29638 GCA_010110895.2 Picea sitchensis | reverse complement strand
GCCAATAAGAAGCCAATCAAAATTAATGCATTGCAAATTCAGCGAAATCCATTCACACAATCGATCAAAGAAAGTCAAATGAGTGTACCAATGTGTGCGAGTGTTATACCATATCGTTCAAACACCGACATGCAGTTCAAAACTCACAATCATGTTCTTGCCAATACATTAATCAAACGTTTAATTAAGGTGCCAAATCGATATTGCATAGATTGATATGCCAAGAGCCATGATAAGGATCAACAATAAAGATTACAAAAGATAAATCAGGACCTTGACGCAATTCAATGAATCAATGTTTTAGGCAAGTCATAAGATGTGAATCCGAAGGCTAAATGTCTTCAATAAAACCGGGTTATATAATCCATCGAAGTATGAAAACCAAACAAAGGACATTGCCGATCATGTAAAAATCAACAAAAAGATAAGCGCAATATGCATAATGACACAAAGGTATTGGCAATTCAGGTAATGATCGAAATGTGACCTCGAAAGGAGAAATTTTCATGCTTACAATTGTGAAGACTTAGCGAAGACAAGCGTGCGAAAAGGCGCAAAGAATAAAGGCATCGTTCATTTGAAATTTGCGACGAAAAATCAATGTTTGTGAAACATTGGTGTAGGCAGCTTATGAGACAATCAAAAAATGTGAATTGGCTGCCAACAAAACTGTAAGAAGCCTGAAAATAGAAGTGCAAAGCTACAAACAAGACAATGAGAGACTGATGAGAGAACAAAGTCAGATAAATGATCGAGTGATGCAGATCTTAAATTAGTTGCAGAGGAAAACAAAGAGGGGATGAAACTCAAAACAAGAGGAAGAAGGCAAGTATCATGAAAGAAGAGATGATCATGGAAGAGATGGTTATTCAAGAAGTGTTATCGGAACTCATAGACATCACTCACCTCCCTACTCATCAAGGAAGTTTTATGCATCTAAAGATTCCATAAGTAGTCCAGAGGTGTCTCCTGTTAGGAACTAAAGAAGAAGACATGAATTGGATAGTTTTCAAGGAGAGTTGAGGAAGGTCAAGCCACCATCCTTTGATGGTGAAAGAGAAAGGGAAGATTATGTTGAGGCATGGTTTCTTGGACTCAAGAGATATTTTCAATTGCATAATTATTCATCAAAACTAGAAGCCACGATTTCCACCTACCATTTACACGAGAAAGCCGTAATCTGGTAGGATCAACTGAAGCAAGTTGAACATATTAGTGAGAACATGATCAGTTAGAATAATTTCAAGAAGTACTTCCAAAAGGAGTACCTCTTAGGGCCTTTCTATGACAAGAAAATGTAGGAGTTCTTTGAACTTAGGATGGGAAGCATGACTATGGCATAATATGAGAAGAATTTATTGGGGTTGTTAAAGTATGTTGGGTTCATTAATGATGAGAAGGTGAAAATAAAAATATTTCTAAGTGGACTGCCAGCCTTTTATAAAGAAAATATTAGGTATGATGAGCCCAAGACCTTGACTGAGTCCATCAGGAAGGATGAATACCTGTATGAGAAAGGCCAAGGAAGAGAGTCCCTGCAAAAATATTGGAAGGATAAGAAGAAGGATAATTCTAATCAGAGGAGGAAAGGATTAAAACCTCACTTCAATAGGAATGATCCTAATAGAAATCATCAACATCAGTATGTTAAGGGTGAATCCAAGAAAGAAGACTCCTTGGTAAAAAGGGGAAGACCACCAATCCAATGTTGGGGATGAAAAGAAGATCACTTGTACAAGGATTTCCCACACAAAAAGGACAGAGTGAAGATTGTGCACAATGTCCAAGAGGCTACAACAATCGAAGATATGGGAAAAATTTATGTAGCTTTAGATGATCGACAAGTAGAGTACCAATCCAATATGATCAAGGTGGAAGGTAAGATTACAAATCATCTTGTTTTTATTTTAATTGATTCAGGAGAAAGTCATTGTTACATTAATCCTAAAATAGTGTATAGATTACATTTGGAGAAAAGTAAGCATGGAAAATCAAGTTCGGTTTAGTTAGCCACTGGAACCAAAAGGAGAGTCCATGATATGGTCAGAAGTTGTTCGATAAGTCTTAATGGTGTGAATACTAGTTTTGATATGAATATCATACCCTTGGGGTATTATGATATTCTAATTGGAATGGATTGGTTCGACAAGAATCATGTTGTCCTAGATTGTCATAAGAATACATTTACCTGTCTTGATAGAGATGGAAAACAAAAACTGTGAAAGGAGTTCTAAGACCCATCTCCATAAGGGAGATTTCATCCTTACAGCTGAAGAGATGTTTTAGAAAAGGATGTCAATTGTGTGAAACTCGCATGGAAGAGCCAGAAAATACAAAGGGGCCAAGCCTTGAATATTTCTCAGTACTAAAGGAATTTGAAGATGTATTCCAAGAAATACCAGGGTTTCCACCAAGAAGGGAGATATATTTCTCAATTGATTTAGTACCAGGAGCAGCCCCGGTGTCAAAAACACCTTACAGAATTAGCACACCAGAGTTAAAAGAATTACAAATGAAATTGGAGGAATTGTTCAAGAAAGGGTACATATGTCCAACTTTTTCACCTTGGGGAGCACCGATAATTTTTGTCAAAAAGAAAGATGGAACCTTGAGGTTGTGTATTGACTTTCAACAACTGGATAAGTATACTATAAAGAACAAGTATCCTCTACCCAGAATTTATGACCTCTTTAATCAGCTAAGAGAATCAAAGATATTTTCAAAGATTGCCCTGAGGTCATGATACCATCAAGTAAGGATAAAGGAAGAAGACATTCATAAGACAACCTTTAGAACCAGGTATGGGCATTATGAATTTGTAGTGGTGCCATTTGGAATGACCAATGCACCAGCTATTTTTACGTGCTTAATGAATGGCATATTGAAAAATTATTTTGATAAGTTTGTCATAGTATTTTTGGATGACATACTTGTCTATTCCAAGTTTGAAGAGGAGCATGACCATCACTTAAGACTGGTATTGCAAGTGCTAAGAGAACATCAATTGTATGCCAAGCTGAGTAAGTGTTCTTTTTATCAAAAGAATATCCATTACTTGGGATACATTATTTCAGATCAAGGCATAACAGTGGATCCAGAGAATATTGAAGCCATTACAGGATGGCCAACACCCAAAAATGTGTTAGAAGTCAGATCTTTTATGGGATTAGCTGGTTACTACAAAAGGTTCATAGTAGGGTTCTCTAAGATTGCTCATCCCATCACTTATTTTCAAAATAAGGGAACTAAATTTGAATGGACATCTAAGCGTGAAGAGAATTTTAATCTGTCGAAGGAATTACTTACTAGTGCACCTGTGTTAAGGATTGCTGACCCAAATGAAATTTATGTGGTATGTACAGATGCATGTAAGGAAGGACTTGGGGGAGTCCTCACGCAAAATGGACATGTAATTGGTTATGATTCCATAAAGCTTAAGGAACATGAGAGGAACTATGCCACGCATGACTTGGAGCTTTCTACCATTGTCCACGCCTTGAATATGTGGAGGCATTATCTCATGGGGAAGAGATTTGAATTAAGGAAAGACAACATTGGCCTAAAGTATATTTTTGAAAAACCAATGTTGAATGACAGGAAAACAAGATGGATGGAATTTTTAAGTGAATATGACCTTGATATCAAGAATATCAATGAAAAAGAGAATAAAGTTGTTGATGCACTTAGTAGAAGAGTGCATCTCATGCATGCTACTACTGTCAGTATCCATCAGTCAGACGTGAAGAGCATAATTTTACATGATCTTGTTATAGATCATCATTACCTATAGATAAAGGAAATCTTACAAAAAGGATATGTACAACAAAAAAAAAAGGAGTATGAGATAAAGGAAGATGGATTAATTATGCATAAGAATATAATCTATGTTCCTAGTTCCGAAGAACTGAGGAATTTGGTATTGAAGCAAATGCATGGTGTTCCTTATGATGGAAATCCTGGTTACCAGAAAAGAATTACAACAGTAAGAAGCCAATTGTTTTGGCAGAGAAGGAAAAGGGATGTTGTTGATTACATCGCTCGATGTATAGAATGTCAGAATGTGATGGCTGAGCATAGGCACCCAATGGATTTGTTGCAGCCATTACCAATCCCAGAGAAGAAATGGGAAGTGATAACCATTGATTTCATAACTAAATTACCCAGGACAACAAGACAAAACAATTCAATCATGGTAGTGGTTGACAAATTAAAAAATGAAGCTCATTTTTTCCCTATAAAAACAACACATACAACAACTAATATTGCAGAGGTTTACATGAGGGAGATTTCTAGGTTGCATGAGATACCTAAGACAATTGTCTCAGACAAAGATACAATGTTTACCTCCAATTTCTGGAGGGGATTGTTTAAAGGATTTGGTAAAAATCTAAACTTTAGCACAACATACCATCCATAGTCAGATGGGAAAAAAGAGAGGGTCAACTGAGTAATTGAAGATACATTGAGAATGTATGTGATGGATAAGCCATCTAAGTGGGAAGATTACTTACACTTGGTTGAGTTTACATATAATAATGGGTATCAATATTCATTGAGAATGAGCCCATTTGAAGCCTTGTATGGTAGGAAATGTAGTACTCCAGTGAATTGGGATAATCCAATAGATAGATTGGTACTTGGGCTAGAGTTGCTCAAGGATATGGAAGACCAGATGGTTAAGATCAAGTGGAATTTAAAGGTAGATCAATATAGACAAAAATTTTATGCATATAAGAACATGATAGCTATATAAATTAAAGTAGGGGAGCATGTACTTCTGAAAGTGAAGCTCAAGAAAATATCTTTGAAATTGGATATTTGTACAAAGATGGCAGCCAAAATCTGTGGTCCATTTGAAATATTAGATAGAATAGGGTTAGTTGCATACATTCTTGCATTTTCTGCTTCCATGAATGTGCATAATGTATTTCATATCTCTTTTCTAAAGAAATATGTACATGATCCTAACCATGTTATTGATTGGCGTATGATTCAGGTAGAGACAGTGGGAGACTTTCAGGTCCAACCAGTGTGGGTATTGGACCGAAAGGTAAAAATGCTCCAGAATCGAGTTATAGAGATGGTAAAAGTTTAGTGTACCTACTACAGTCCTGAAGATGCTACCTGGGAGAATCAAGATGCCATGCGGGAAGAGTACCCACAACTTTTTGAATATTTTTTGAGATTTTCATCTCTATTTTGTATATGCACTGAGGACAGTGCCAAAATAAGGGGGAGCGGATGTCACACCCCAGGTTTTGATCCCCCATATTAAATAATGTATTTTGTTAATTGTCAAGAGACCATAGGGCCCAAACAATTAAAATAGGTCAGTGTGCTTAAGAAATGTAATGTTTTGATCATTATTAATAATAAACACATTGTTGGCTATTAGACAGATAAGGACTAGAGTTATAGGGGGCTATGATTCCACAAGAGAGGGGGATTGAGGGGCTAAAGTTTTATTTCCTATTTTAATTACCCTTTTGTCTAAGGGAGAAGATCAGTTACATGAGCTTCTTGGGGAAGTCCAGGAGGTTCTTGATTCCCCACGAAATACTTAAACTTTCCCTTGGTTTGTTTGGGGGTTCATTTTTATTCACTCATTCACTTGATCACTGGTTCATTGGTTCACTCACTTACTCACCTGCTCATTCATTAAATTATTACCTATCACTCATTCATCCTTCATCATCTGTGTCTTAGCTTGAGGAGAGGGAAATGAACTACTGAAGGGTAGCCATGGTATTGTTGTCTATAGAGGTCGTTGGTGTCATCCAGCCCTAGCTTGAGGCCTGCATGTCAGAGACGTGTTGGCATGTGTCCATATTTATTTACAATTGCAAGTCCTAAGAGTTCCAACATGGAGATTCTAGACCAGTTGCATTGGGGGCCTAGAAGGAGAAGGAGGGCCTGAGAGACAGCATGGCAAAGAAGGATGGGGGTCCATTCTCTTGGGTGGTGTAGGCTAGGTAGAGGAGATATGGGTACTTGGATTGTTGCGAGTGCTCATAAATCCTATGAGATCTTGAGTGCTGACTAGTTTGGGAAGCCAAGTAACACTCTGGAACCTTCCTTGTGGATTCATAGCCCTGGCTCGAGGGTGACACTATTGTTGAGTTTTGGAACTATAGTGTCTACAATTGGGTGGAACGTCCTTGGTCTATAGCCAATTGATGTATTCTTTTAGAAAGATAAGTTCTCTCTATTATGGTATTATTTACCTCTATATGAATGTATTCTATTGTGTATTTATTTATCATTTAATTAAATTTTTAGAATATGCATGCTTGTTGGTTATTGTTGTGCATGACATTAGATATTTTCTTTTATGCATCCTTATTAATTTAAAAAGGTATCGGTAAGAGAAAGAAGTCCAAGGGTGGGCTTGAAGTTAGAGTACCCCAGCTTGTGGGTGGCGGGGTCTGTTACATTAGTAACCGTATTAAATTCATTTAAATGATTTGCAACAGACCCACCTTCTGAGATCTTCATATTAAATAATATCTTCATTCAAAATACCTTATTGGACATCGAGGGTTTTTCATACATTTTATCCAATGCATCCATCAACTCCTTTGTTTTCTTTTTTGTTTGAAATATTGAAAGCCACCAACACTTCCAAGTTCAGTCGTATCGTTCCTAGTGCCTTTCTGTTAAGAACCCCCCATTCTTCATCCTTCATGGCCATCAACTTATTTTCTATTCCACCCAATGGTAGGAATAGATCCTTCTGATATAAATAATGTTCCATCTTCATATTCCATAACTAGTTGTAACAACCCTCCTAGTTACGCCAACGACTCTAATAACAGGTGTAATTTGTTTTTGTTTTAGAAGTGTGTGCATGTGTGTAGGAGGGGAAAAAGACACAATGGACTCTACGTCGCCACCCGATGACTAACAAGACGCAACCACGACGATCAAAACAAGAAGACGCAAGGCACACGACAAGTAGCTGCCAATAATTACTACCCAAGACAGAGGCGCCCCACAATAACTTCCACAATAAACGACATACTCGGTTAGGTACCATACGAACACAGAAGGAAGAATCCGTAGTAGTAGGTATTACCATTTCTGCACAGGAAAGAAGGGCGTTTAATCTTAGTTCTCTGCTCCGGAGAGAGAGAAGGTCAGATAGGCTCCTGGCCGACTTCTCAGGCAGAAACTAGTAATCCCCTCAGGTGTGTCGCAAGAGTGGAAACCCTGCCTTTAAGGGGCCCGAGACCCTTGATACAGAACTGGATTCTGGATGCAGGGGAACACACAGACATGTATACTAAGGCTACTGAAGCTGTCTGCATCCCTCCCGACACAAGAAGACCACGAAATGCAATACCCCCAAGTACTACAAATTCAGGGACAATCATGACCTCTACGGGAGACGCAAGTCAGGAGGACTTAAAGATCGACTAACCACTATTGGGACTCGAAGACATCAATCTCGATCAATTTCTCCATTAATTATCATTAACCGACGAAGACCTTATCATAAGGTAAAACCCAAAAATCCAACCCCCATTATTTAGTTATAAGGTCATTTTGCACTAGATCAAGGACATGCAATAATCACAGGCGCATTGCATTTTTCTGTTAATCGCCATAAATGAGCAACAATATCAATACCATAATGGTAAACCCTCGAACATTTACATTCTCCAAATTATCTTGCCTTTCCTACCCATTTATTACCATACATTAGAATAACCTAACAAATATTTGCATTGCAATTTAGATCTTATCATTAACACTTCAATTTAAACCAATAATAACCTTGCAAATTAAACATCATCACGAGCATTTCAATTAACAATTATTAACATGGCGATTCAACCATCATCATTAACATTACAACTAAAAACAAATATTATCGCTAACACTTCAATTTAAACGAATAATAACCTTGCAAATTAAACATCATCACGATCATTCAATTAACAATTATTGACATTGCGATTCAACCATCCTCATTAACATTGCAAATTAAAACAAATATTATCATTGCAATTTAAAAAGTATTACCATTGCAATTTAAACCAATATTAACCTTTCGACTCAACATCATCATTACCCTCACAATTTAACAAATATTATTATTGCACATTAGACAAGTATTACTTAACACAACCTCGTAAACATAACATTCTAAATATTCGCTCTGATTTACTAAACATGATAACCATTATTGTTTTGCTTTAATAATTATTGAACTTGGCAAGCTAACCAATGCTTGTAGAAATCATTCTTCTAACCAAGAATTGTAAACCTACCATTCTACGAATCATTCTAGGTTAAAAATGTTGTATTCAATATGGATCTAGGTTAATAATCATTAAGAACTTAGGCGGCTAAAGAAGCTAGGTAGAATAATGATTTTAGGATTTAGGCTGAATAATATCCTAGACAGAAGATACATTTGAATAACCTTGAATAAAAATCCATCATCAACAAATCAATACCATCCACTCTGTCTGTTCAACATTCCCAGAAGATATATGCATTTATTTTCGGCACTACCTCTCGGTTTTAATATATAAAAAAATATAAATGAGATCTAGGGTTTCGCTGAACTGTCCCGGGTACTGGGCTAACTTTCTAGGTTAAATATTGAGAAACTAAACTATAATAATGATTAGCCACCCTGTAGACGCATCGAATAAACAACAGGCAATTAAATAACCCGACACTTATTCGTTGTGGCAGACATTCCTCAGCTAGGAGTAAGGCGCACGGGTATGGAGCTTTGTCCCATTCTACAAGACCCAAGGGAAATAAAGTCGGCCCCATTACTAATGCGCAGAGGTATAACAACGTTCTCATGCAGAGGTGAGAGTAAGGATGGTTAAAAGCTATGCAGTCCGGAGGTTACACGGGGCACTGTAAACACTAGAAAAAGGTTTGCCCAGTCTGTTGAACGCACACCAGAAGGTTTTTCCCAATCAATCAAGTATATCTAACTCATTGAACCACTCGATCAGTCTCTGTAAAGCCAAGTCTATGACAAGTTTAACCCTTGTAGAATTAAAATAACGACATGAACATATGAAGAAAACAAAAAACGCTTGCAGAATTAAACTAATGACATGAACATCTGAAGAAAAAACGCTTCCAGAATTAAAATGGAATAATGACCTGAACATATAAAAATAAAATAAAATAATAAAGTATATCTAACTCATTGAAACCACTCAACCAGTTTCTGTAAAGCCAAGCCTATGACAAGTTTAAAAACACTTTCCTGAACAAGTAAAAATAATAAACTTTCTTGAGAAAATCAAATAATAAACTTTCTTGAGGAAATAAAAATAACCATGTTGCTTACCAATGGACTTTCACTTTACAAACCAGTGACCGTGACAGTCACAGACGATACATATACACAGTAATCTTAATAGGTAATAGGATACGCTAGTCATAATTAACAATCCGAGTCGTAATTAACAATCCGATACAAGTAAGTTGGAGATATACGATGTCAAAATGTTTTTAATGGGTACAAGCATCTTTAGTGCAATGTTGGTCAATTATTATACATTAATATTAATATTGGTAATAACATAAGTGAAAACGATTAAAGATGATGAATAAATAAATAACTTATAGCACACATACCACCTCTTCACTATTCCGAGAAAAGGCACATTCCATAGTATAGGAAGTACTTCAGTGTTCCAAAAAGACTGTTACCAGGACACCAACTTCATGCATACACAAATTTCATGAAGGTAGACCAAAGATCAATCGAAATTGAAATTTTTAATAAAAGGTCAATCGGATGGTAGTATTTTATTAAAAGTTTCAAGAAAAAGCTGAGTTGGGAAGGAAAACGTGTTTAATTGTCTCTTAAATATATAAAAACGCTGAGAATGAGAACAGGGAGTCGATTGACAGTTGACTTATCAAAATGTTTCGCTATATAAAAGAGACATCAAAGTCACAGGTCTCAACACAGATTTGTAACTAAAGCAAATATTGGAACTAGTTTGAAATTTTCTACCTGGACAAACCCTCAACGGCGGCAAATCCTAACATTGGTTGGCATACATCCGAAGCCCTAATTGTTAACGCATCTATGAAGACATTTCAATGGAAAAATATGACATTGAGAAATGAGATGTCAGCTTTTTTCTCATGTGAATACTAGCACAACCCCGTTAACATGTTTACACCCACAATAACATTAGACGCCCGCTGAATAAAAGATGCCCCTGTGCTATATAATACAGCCTCAGAAATATGGAACGCCCCCATTCATATAAGAAAACGCCCATACCAAATACAGTACCCATACACCCAACCAAATTTTTTTAACCATAAACGGAGCCATATAAAACAGGAAACGAAATAACCTTAAGCCCCATACAAATTTACGCAGCCCTAAAACTGTACCCATATATATATAAAAAAAAAATGAAATAACCCTAACCCAAACAATTTACCAGTAACCCTAAACTGAATTAATTATAAAAACGAGAATCTTCAGAGTTTAAGGACGAGGAAAAGACATTTTACATCCATACAATCATAATCTCTGCAGTGAATAACTGAGCGCACTACTCTACTAAGTACATGAGCATACCGTTGCCTTGTTGCTTGCCACAATGAACTCCTGTGCTCCTCGCTGCTCCGTTGCCTTGTTGCTTGCCGACTGTAGAGACTACACCGGCACCTCCCAGCCAAACACTAGGGGTACTCTTCTTCCCCCTCAGCCCCCCGAGCCGCAAAGGGGCCACACACAATTCAGACAGTAACCTAGCTTCCAAGCTCGCCTCCAAGGCTGAGCTACCACTCAAGTCAGCTGAGAAAATCCCCAACTCCTACAAGCAATCAGTCTAGTTGCAATTTTGACAACATAACCATATCTCATAGAAGCCCTCTTCTTTTCCCCCATCTTCTTTCTTTTATCCTCTTTTTTTTACCTAATCCCATTAGGTTTTCCCCAAAAACCCTAAATCCCCTTTCTTTTAAGTTTTTCCCCCCTTTTTATTTATTTCTTTTCATTTATTTTTTTTGAAAACTTAAAAGGTAAATGCGCCTATGCATCTTTTCATATTATT
>SNQJ01S0052852.1:51410-63900 GCA_010110895.2 Picea sitchensis | reverse complement strand
AGAATAATTCTTCCATCTTTTGTTAACATTGAAACTCAAAAAAATCCATTCATAGCATTTCTTAGACAGAATTTGATAGTAAGGAATAGAAGGCAAGCATATTTGAAAAATTGCATAGTACCAAAAACAAGTATTTCGCTAATCCCATGGCCAAAACAATAAAATCCATACAAAGCTTAGTACAGAGTTTAGTACAGCCATTGGCTAATCCCATGGCCAAAACAATAAAATTCAATTTGCATAGTGAAAATTTATTCCATAAATTTAAGGTGACAAATCATCATCATCATCATGATTTGCAGTTATGTTGGCCCTCGACCAAGTTTTGTGGAAACTTTGGTCAGTTTTGGAGGTTTTGGCCCAGTTTTGGACTTCGACACATTGGTCAAAGTAGGAGCACCCAAGTGGAGCTGAGATCGCGGATCTCACTTATCTTGAGAGTTATGTGGACCGAGTAAGGGGTCCTCTAGGCTTTGTAACGAGTTTATGGGATGTCGGCCCATGGGTTTTCCCCATGTTTAGGCCTTATTGTAAGACTTTGTAAAGTATAAATAAAGAGGAATGTAGTGTAGAAGTAGTAGCTCAGTTTTGTGTGCAAAGGAATGTATGTGGTCGAGGCTTTGTGCTCGACTGTGATTTTGTAGACTGTGCTTAGTGCTTATGATGCTCAGTGTGCAGCTGGTGCTAAGTGTCGTGGTAAGAGATTTTGGCTCTGTGCAGTTGACCTATTTTGGAAGGGAAAGAAGGAGGACCTAGTGCTTAGTGCGCATATCTTCTGTCTTGTGCGAAGTTCGACTCTATGGCTTAGTGCACAGAAGTGACTGGATGTAATATTTTAGTGAATAATAAGAGGCGAAGCAATTTGTGGACGTAGCCCCACCCTAGGGTAAACCACTTATATCTGGTATCTCATGGTTTGCTTTGTGCAATTTCATTTCTATTATGCATTTTCTTAGTGCTTTGATTATGATGTGTAATGAATATGTATTGTGTTGCTTAAGTACTTTACTTATGTTAAAGGGTAAATGAATTCTAGACTTAACTCACAGTCCTAAGTGCTCAAGGTGCATAATCACTTGTTGTTACTGCGCTTATCTATATTTTATTATGCTTTGTGGTGTTAATGAGGTTATGAACTAATGCATTTTCACTTCCTAAGCATTAAACAGAATATTCTGCGAAGTGGTCTTATCATAGAATCGTGTCCCAGCCTGGTTACAAACACCTACATCATGTAACCCCCCCTGCTTCTACCTCGGGTGAGACTTCGCTTGCTTTGTAGGTGTTTCTGAAAGGGATGGTAGTCAAGGTTTTGTTGGTGTGTTGTTAAGCGTTGAACCCTAGGTTTTCCCCTATGCCAACAATGCGCAGTACAGAAAATATTGGGGAACATTTAAGAGAAAAAATAGGTTGAAGTCCAGGACATAGAGAGTGACGAAAAGGAAGAAGAAGAAACATTTGGAGATAACAATTTTAGCTCGCCGGGAGGAGGAGGAGACGAAGAAGAAGAACAAGGAGGAGTAGATGAAGGAGAATAAGATCAAGGAGGAGGTGAAGCTACAGGAGCTATCACCCCACCACCTGAAGATCCCCCTGTTGGGAAAGTGATCCCACCAAAGAGGAAAGTTACTCCGAAGAAACCTTTAGCAGGGAATAAAATGCGCACCAATAAGCCACAGTTGGAAGCCACTCTCACGGACGACAACATTAGTCTGGTCCGTGGAGATATGGAGGATGCCTCTGAAGACATGTTGAAGAGATACAAAGAGAAACAAGTGGAGTTATATGAAAGGATTGAGAGGGAGTTGAAGGAAGTGCAACAGGTTATTCGCTTGGTCCACATAGTGCCTACTGCGCCTTCCTCATCACAGACCGTAGAATTAAGGGATGAACCAACTCCACAGGGTGAACCAGGGATTTGGATCACCCTCCCCCAGTATAGCATCAAGTTTCCCACCCCTGCAGCACTACAGGATAGCCCCAAATTGGATGTTGAGGTTAACCTTAAAGGAATACCTCCAGAAAAGGTTGAAGTATTAGAGTCAGGTTTGAAGGCATACATAAGGGAACGGAGAGAAATGACCATTGAAAGAGAACCCCAGCTAAGAAGGCTTGTTGATGCAACAGAATCTTGGTTCCAGAGAGCTCGAAAAGAGAAGGAGAAGGCTACAAAATCCTTGCAAAAGGAGAAAGATAAATTCCTAGTACAGTTACAAGCAGCACAGGACAGTGTAGTTTCCTATGAAAGCGAGAAAGCAGATCTTCAGGCGAAGCTTTAGGAGGAAAAAAAAGTTGGCGAAGCCCAGCTACAGAAGGAAAAAGAGCAGTTTCTCACAGAGAAGGTTGTGTTCAAAGAAGCAGTAAGCAAAGCGTGTCGCTTTATGCCAGGCTTGGTACAGGAGGAGCAGGATCCTGTCGAATCTCAAGTAGAGAAGCTCACAGAGACCCTCCAACAGTTTCAGGCTAGGATAGTTGAACTAGAGGCCCGAACAATGTCGAGCACCCCGCAAGAGGTGCGTGACCAGAGGGAGGATTCTGCCAAAAACACAGTAACAAGTATAAAATCACTTGCCTCGGCATGTAAACAGTTGAGTGACAGAAACACCCAGATGTATGAACACCTCACCGAGGATCCAGATTTAAAGAAGCTAGAGGCTCAGTTACAAGAGTCGTAGCATCAAGAATTTTCATTGCAGGCACAGATGAAGCTGCTCACAGTAGTGGAAAGGATGAAGAGATCCCAAGAGCAGCGCACAGTACAATAGTAGATCACTGCCCTCCAAGGTAAGGTGATGGAAGTAACACAGAAGTTACAACATGTGTCGGATGAAGCTTGCAAGATTTTTGAGGAGATCGATGACCAGGGTTCATAGTTAGATCAAGTAGTTGAAGCAGTAGAACAACACCTGGAAGGGCCTGTTACAGACCAAACAGTCCAAGAGCTCGTTGAGAAAGAGGCAACAAGTTGGGGCAGCTCAAGTTAAGCTCGAGGATTTTGAGGAAACATTGTCCAGACTTGTGTGACTCAGGATGAGTCGCAGGTGAGTGTTGGGGGTTTGTTGGCCCTCGACCAAGTTTTGGGGAAACTTTGGTCAGTTTTGGAGGTTTTGGCCCACTTTTGAACTTTGACACATTGGTCGAAGTAGGAGCGCCCAGGTGGAGTTGAGATCGCGGACCTCACCTATTTTGAGGGTTATGTGGACCCAGTAAGGGGTCCTCTGGGATTTGTAATGGGATTATGGGATGTCGGCCCATGGGTGTTCCCCATGTTTAGGCCTTATTGTAAGACTTTGTAAAGTATAAATAAAGAGGAATGTAGTGTAGAAGTAGTAGCTCAGTTCTATGTGCAAAGGAATGTATGTGGTCGAGGCTTTGTGCTCGACTGTGATTTTGTAGAATGTGCTTAGTGCTTGTGATGCTCAGTGTGGATCTAGTGCTAAGTGTCGTGGTAAGAGATTTTGGCTCTGTGCAGTTGACCTATTTTGGAACGTAAAGAAGGATGATCTAGTGCTTAGTGCACAGATCTCCTATCTTGTGCGAAGTTCAACTCTGTGGCTTAGTGAACAGGAGTGACTGGATGTAATATTTTGGCAAATAATAAAAAGGTGAAGTTGTTTGTGGAAGTAGTCCCACCCTGGGGTGAACCAGGTATATTTGTTGTCTCATGGTTTTCTTTGTGTAGTGTCATTTCTATTATGCATTTGCTTAGTTCTTTGATTATGATTTGTAATGAATATGTATTTTGTTGCTTAAGTACTTTACTTATGTTAAAGGGTAAATGAATGCTAGACTTTACTCACAGTGCTAAGTGCTCAAGGTGCATAATCACTTGTTGTTACTGCACTTATATGTCTTTGATTATGCTCTGCGGTGTTAATGAGGTTAATAAACTAATGCATGTTCACTTCCTAAGCATTAAACATAATATTATGTGAAGTTCTCTTATCACATAATCGTGTCCCAGCCTGGTTACAGACACTTGCATCCTATAACCCCCCCTGCTTCTACCTCAAGTGAGACTTCACCTACTTCGTAGGTGTTTCCGAAAGGGCCGGTAGTCGGGGTTTTGTTGGTGCGTTGTTAAGTGTTCAACCCTGGGTCTGCCCCTGTTAGGTCTGCCCCTGTGCCAACAATTTCCATCAAGATCAAAATCGTGATCACTTGTGTATGCATCTACTTCATTTTCTCCATCGTCCTCAAACAATAGATTTTCCTTACCATGCATTACATTCTCTATCTCAGTCTCTTCATTGGGAATCAAAGTTTCTTCTTCAAATATAGCTATATTGGCATCTTCAACTTCTTCTTCCAATGTTTCTTGTAAACTAGTACATTGTTGATCGACCATTATATCAATATATTCCATGAAATTCCTTTTCAAACGAGGCTCTACTTGAATGGAATACAACCATCCTAGGCTTGTTACATCATCAATTAGAAATGATTGGGTAATTTGAAGAGGGGAAACATATGACTCATCAGTCTTTGATAAAATTTAGTGTGTATTTGCATGTACAAATCCATACTCATCACATTGTATTGTGGATGATTTGATCCATTTACATTTTAATAATATGGGACTAGTCTCACCATAATAAACTTGAATAATTTCTTGTATAACCATGCATTACATTCTCTATCTCAGTCTCTTCATTGGGAATCAATGTTTCTTCTTCAAATACAGCTATATTGGCATCTTCAACTTCTTCTTCCAATGTTTCCTATAAACTAGTACATTTCTCATCGACCATTATATCAATATATTCCATGAATTTCCTTTTCGAATGAGACTCTACTTGAATGTCATACGACCATCCTAGGCTTGTTACATCATAAATTAGAAATGATTGGGTAATTTGAAGAGGGGAAACATATGACTCATCAGTCTTTGATAAAACTTAGTGTGTATTTGCACGTACAAATCCATACTCATCACGTTGTATTGTGGATGGTTTGATCCATTTACATTTTAATAATATTGGACTAGTCTCACCATAATAAACTTGAATAATTTCTTGTATGAAACCATGCATTGCATTCTCTATCTCAGTCTCTTCATTGGGAATCAAAGTTTCTTCTTCAAATACAACTATATTGGCATCTTCAACTTCTTCTTCCAATGTTTCTTGTAAACTAGTACATTGCTCATCGACCATTATATCAATATATTCCATGAATTTCCTTTTCGAACGAGACTCTACTTGAATGTCATACGACCATCCTAGGCTTGTTGCATCATCAATTAGAAATGATTGGGTAATTTGAAGAGGGGAAACATATGACTCATCAATCTTTGATAAAACTTAGTGTGTATTTGCACGTACAAATCCATACTCATCACGTTGTATTGTGGATGATTTGATCCATTTACATTTTAATAATATGGGACTAGTCTCACCATAATAAACTTGAATAATTTCTTGTATGAAACCAAGATAAAGTTGATTTCCAGTGTTGTGATGAAATTCAACACTAACAATACAATCACAATTTTCCTTTCCTATGTCCTTTTCTTCCACTCTTAAATGACTACCATAGGCCCACATCCCACTGAAAGAAGTAGTTGATATATTTGGAGGTTGTGAAAGCTCAATTTCATCGATCATTATATCATGTCCTTCTTGTTGTGCATCACTAATTGCATCAACAATCCAATCATAAAATTTTGGAAAAGAACCATCTCCAATATTCAAATCTTGAAGTGTACGCTTTCGAGATGGACGCATCCTTGTTCGAATCTCTTCTACATATTATATACATAGAATATGAACATACAAGATAGCAATAATGATAATAATTTAACTATTAAATGAAATTAAATAAATAAATTATCATGTAAATAACATTTCACCTATACCACTTATCAAATGAGGATGTGTTTTGAAGAACATAGGCATGTATCGTAGTTCTTTCCTCATTTGATAACTTGAAGTGATGTCCATTTCCTTCTAATACTTCACCTGCAACTCTCTCATCTTCATCATCATCCCATACACGTCGATTGACATTGCTGAAACCCTTCATATATTCTGTGCAAAATTCTATGGCTTCATGCATTGTGTTGAAATATTGTAACTGCAAAGAGTATTTTATTTATTATTGAGTCAATATTAATTAGATCAATCCCCTTTTGTGGATTGATCATGTCGGGATTTGTAATTTACCAAATCCCCTTTTGTGGATTGTTCAAACCCTAACTACATTGTACAAATTAAGAAGTTGTCCCCCAGGATTAATTAAAGTGGCTTTAACCACTAAGAAGAGAATTTGGCCCTGCCCAGTGAAGAGACACCTTTCCAGCGCCTACCAACCAGTATAAATAAAGGAGGCTAGCACCTCATTTGTTCACTCACTCATTCTCTCATCAAGTGTGCAAGTTTGGAGAGCTGCAGTTGGGAGAAGAAGGAATAGATAAGCGCATTACTCAGTGTTGGATATTCTCTAGTGTTTTGGTTTATTGTCTTGGCATTGTATTGGCTATCTATATTAAGGAAGTTTTGTTGGTTTTTCTCCCCCATAAGGGTTTCCTGGGATAAATGTTGTGTATCTTGTGATTGTGTTTCTCTCAGTGATCCAACCTATGTTATGGTTATCTAGTAAATTGAAAAGAAACATAAAAATAGCTCAAAACTTAACACATTGAATATCCTTCACACATGCTATCTTCTGGTTTTTCCTTATTACGAACAAAAATTTTCAGAACCTTCATATATCGTTCTATAGGGTACATCCATCCATCTAGTTCTTATTGGGACACAATGCTCTAGTTCATGTTCTATATGTATAATAACATACATAGAAATATTGAATATTGTTGGTGCAAATTACCGTTCCAATAAGCAAAGGGATTCAACAATCTCTTCCCTCAAATTATCAAAGTTTGAAGGATCTAACACATGCATACTCATTCTTGTCAATATTAATCCCAACCTTATAATTTCCAATCTTGGCCCCTTTTACAAACTTGATATGACTGCAATAGGAAAAGTATCCTCAATTATGACATGGTAGTCATGGGTCTTGATGCCTCTTAAGCCATTATTTTTAGTTTTCCTTCTAACATTACTACTCACATATCCAGTAGGAAAGCGAGTTTGAGACATCAATGTTAATAATCGTGCATGTTGTTCCTTTGTCCACACATAAGGAGCAATAGTTTTTATATATTTTCCATCACCATATTTTTCAAGCCAAAGATTTTGACGAAACTTTAGTCGTTGAAGGCCTAGGCGTGATGACATTGTATCATATGCACCAAAAAGAGTTTCTATAATAACAAAAGCTATGTTTTTCTTAGTATGCATAAAGTCAACAGTATGCCTAATGGTTATATGTTTAAAGTATGGAAACTTATAGAATATGCACAATCATTTTACACCACTATCATTGATTGGATCATTTCTACTACCAAGAATTCCACCATTTTCAATAAATTGCATTCGTTTTTCTACATTATGAATAATGGTGATTCACGATTCTCTTCCTGGCCATTGAAACGTGACTTTTTTCGACGATATGGATTCTCCATTTTAAGGTAAGAACGATGTCCACAATAAATACACTTATGCAAACTACTTGAGTGCCTCACAAAAGGCTTAACAATGCAAGCCAGACATCCATGGTATCCATGAACATTGAGACTAGTCAATGTGCCATATGCAGGAAGATCATGTATCGTAAGTAATAAAGAAGCTCTTAAAGTGAACTAGATTGATTCATTGTCCCTTAAAATTTGAATTAATTCAATTCCTTTCCACAATTCTGCTAGATCATCAAATAATGGCTTTAAATAAACATCAATTGTATCAGAATTCACACTTTACTTTCCTGGTATAATCAATGACAACATCAAGAAAAATGATTTGGTTGCTAACCATGGAGGCAAGTTATAATTTATCAAAAACACTGGCCAAGTTCACCATTTAGTGCTTTGATCTGAGAATGGGTTCACCCCATCTAGAGCTAAACCCAACCTTATATTATGAGGATCTTGGGAAAAATCGGGCCATTTGTTGTCAAATTCCATCCACATATTAGACTCAACCATAGACTGTTGTTTTCCATTGGTGCTCTCATTTTGGGCATGCCATTGCATAAGCTCAGCAATGTCTCAGCATCTATACATTCGAAGTAACCGTGGGCTTACCGGAAAGTGGCAAAGAATATTTCTAGGCATTGAATTTGATTTCAACCCTGGTCTATACCTCGATTCTTTACATTTCGTACATTCAGTCTCACTTGCATGATTTTTGCGAAATAATACACAACCATTCACACATGTGTGGATGTTCTCATACCCTAATCCTATCTTAGTGATTTGTGCTTTACATGCACCCCATTTTTTTGGCAATGTGGATTCAGGTGGTAACAATCGATGTAACAATGCCAATAATTCATCAACACTCTCATTTTTCCAACCATGCACTGTTTGCAAATTAAGAATTAGAAGGATTGTTTTCAAATGACTTAACTTGCAAGTACCATACACAGGTTTTGAATCATCCTCCATCAATTTGTGCCAATCATCCTTGAAACCCTCATTCATCATTATATCAAATTTAATCCCTTCATCTAATAGTGTTGCATGTTCATCTGCATTTGTTGCCTCTTTGTCTATGTTTGGTGCTTCTATGTCTCTCATGCCTTGCAATGGTATCCTATTTAGATAACTATTTTGAGGGAAAGGGCTTATACCGCTATGACTGAATCTCAGCATATGTTCAAAAATCACTTTTCTTCTTGTCATCTTCCCACGGAGACAATCATTACAAGGACATGCATAGAGAGAAAAAGGGAATTTTAAGACTACAATAGATGTTAGAGTATACTTATCTGATTACTAGGGTGTAGGTATAACATCTATTGTAGTACTATTTATTTCTTGGAAAATAAATCTGGTCACATGCTTAGGGATTACTCCCTTATGACCTTTCTCACATTCATTGGAATGTATGGTGTAAATATTCCACCTAAAACACTGCCTAGGTTTGTACCTAAAATCCTTATTTTGTTTAAGATAATTACACATATGGTTGAAGAAAGAAAATATGGTAAAGGAAATCAAAGAGTTGGGTGTGGTGGAACCCTCCCAAGACCATAGGTCTGATGTATATAATTAGAAATTTAGTAGTATATCTGATGTTTGGAATTCACATAATGATGGAATTTATAACCTCTATGAATGGACACAATTTCAACTTTCTTGGTTCTCAACCTGGGGAGCTTTCCATTTTTCTTCTTTCCTAAAAAATGATGGCATTTTGAAAAAAAATTCAAGTTGGATTTGAGACCTACGATATAAAACATTCCTCAATAGTAGCTCCACTCCAAACATATTTAAAACCTATGATCTCACTCATCTCCTTCCATACCTATAAAGTATATTGACATAACATGAATATATGAACTTTTATTTTGTTATATCAAGTTTTGTAGTAAAAAAATCTCTTTTTACATTCTTTTATTAGTTTTTTAATTAACACCTTAGCACATGTATGTGTAAGATCCATTGATGGAGATTAACTGACTTAAGCTACTATTTTGTGACAAATACCACCATTGTGGATGATAAACTTGCATGTTTCTTGACATGCTTCTTAGGTGTGTAGCTCTTGTAAATTAAGAATCTCTTATGAGATAGCTTACACACTTCCACATGAAGAAGATCCTGCTACTACAATAGATGTTATGCAAATTTTAATGGTTAATGGATTGGATCCTTTAATTCATTATGCAGAAAGAAAAAAATAAAAAATAAAAAAATATATTACATAAAAGGAAGGGAGTGAAGGAATATTTTCGAAAGTTGTTAAAAGATGGTAAGATTGAGTGCAATACCACTTGATCCAAACCTTCCAAAACCAGTTGTCAAGAAGCCTACTCCAAAAGTGAAAGTGCCCCAACCTCCACCAAGAAAGAGTATGGGCCATGATGGCATTGAAATGAAGAGAAGGGATTGGTTTTGTCCAAAGCAACTTCCCTTCTATTTCGTATTACTCATTTCTCTCTAGAGTTCCAACTTCCACTTTGGAATTACAATTGAATTCTATTTTTTATCATCATTCCATCCTATATTTATCATTCTTGGTATCCTGAAATGGATTTTTAGGTGTGATTTTATGAATTTTTCAAAGAATCACAATTGCCTATGATTTGATTCAAAGCATCCAAAAAGAGAGCTAAATCTAGGGGAGTGGGAATGCCTAGGGTAAGACTTTCCATGTAGGATTCAAGTTGAAGTTTCATTTATTGAGAAATTATTTTGATTTGTTATATGATATTGACTGGTCTTCTTGACTAATCTGTCATGTTTTCTTTCCATTTCTGCTTATTGAAAACTATCTTAACATTATTTAGTTTTGTATTTTGACTTGAAGGAAAACTTATATGACATGTACAATGTTGGAGGTGAAACTTTTTGAATTATTGAATAAATATTTCATTCTATAACTGCAACCACAAGTGATGTGAAGATGAGTACACCAGAAGTCTTGAACATGGTAATGATGGAAAATGGGATGATAATTCTCAACAATATTGGCATCCATACATAATGTTGGAGCAACCTTTTGACTTACTTACCACTTCAAAAGCCTGGAATGAAGACTTCGATGACATTAAATCAGATGGGGTAGAAGTTGTTATCTTTTAAATTGTAGATAGATTTAGAGTTGCATATGTCCTTGTAATGAATGGGGATAGAGTAAATAGAAAGGATGGTCACTTTGATGATGATTTTTTTGACCTTGATGACCTACCCATGCATGGTAATGAAAGGAGGAGGGACCAGAATGAGACTTCTAGTTGGAAAATAAAGCATGTTAATGAAAGGATGAAAGACCAGAATGGTACTCCAAGATGGAAAACATGGGACAATGGTGGGGGTTTGGAAATTGGTGGGAGGCCATTTTCACCCAATAGTAGGTCGGATGCATTCATTGACTTTGGTAACTTCGACAAAGATGAAGATCAAGATGTTGGTTCCTCTACCTTGAATGATACAATAAGCAATACGACATATAAACGAGACAAAATACCATCTATCAATTCTAAAAAAAGTGAGAGAGTTTACAATTTTGATGATGGTCATCTAGTTGGTTATCAAGGAAAGGCCTCTTAGACTTTTAAGAGGCCATTGTTATCTAGCCCAAGAAGAAGGCCCTGAAAAACTAATGACAATTCTTCAAACTTAGATGATGATGATGATGAATCTTTTGAATTTGATGATGATGGGAAAAGTAGAAAAGGATTAAAAAATCAATATCTTTAGGAAGAAGAGGACATGAAATAATGAACAAAAAATATCAAATGGATTCTTTTGGGGGGTATCCTTGTGAATTTGATGATGAACTTCAAGATATTTTAAGAGAAAAGTGCCTACTAAATTAAAGATTTATTAGTGGGAAGGTATCCTCTAAAGTTTCTGTGATGTCAATTTGTAATGCAAATTTTCTATGAAGACACATTGAATCCCATGCTCCTTATGTTGATTATATGTTTTAATAATAATCCTAAGCTTATTATATTAACCACTTCCTTGATGAAATGGGCTCTATTGACATAAGCCATAATAGCCCAAGTAACTCCCTAGTGAATTTCTATTACCTAAAAGTACTATTTGTTTCTTGGAAAATAAGTCTGGTCATCCTTAGTTGGTGTAGACAGAGTGCTTACAAGTCAAGACCCTTGGATGGGTTACAAATTTGCTTTGATCCATCCGAGGATCTCATTAGGAAACTATAGGGAAGACATGTGTTCCTTCTAGTTGATGCATATGATAAGGATAGGAAGGACAAATGGATTTTGGGCTAGAAAAGTGATATAGATATGAGACTAGGAGGCATTTACGCAGTAGAATGGAACAACTATAGGCAGTGGGAAGGTATACAATGTATCTAAGAAAAATCAAGTTCCTACTAAACAATGTATTCAAGACAAACCAAGTGCCTACTAAATTAAATATTTATTAGTGGGCAGGTATGCTCTGAATTTTCTATGATATAAATTTGTAATGCAAACTTACTATGAGGACACATTGAATCCCTTGCTTCTTATGTTGCTTGTATGTTTTAATAAGAATCCTAAGCCTCCTTATATTAACCACTTCCTTGATGAAATTGGTTCTATTGACAGAAGTCATAGAAGCCCAAATAACTCCCTAGTGAAGTTCTATTACCTAAAATTACTATTTATTTCTTGGAAAATAAGTATGGTCATCCTTAGTTGGTGCAGTCAGAGTGCTTACATGTCAAGACCCTTGGGTGGGTTGCAAATTTGTTTCGAGTTGTTTGAGGATCTCATTAGGAAACTATAGGAAAGATAGGTGTTCCTTCTAGCAGATGCATATTATAGGGACGAGAAGGGTGGATGGATTTTGGGCTAGAAAAGTGATATAGATCTGAGACTAGGAGGCATTTATGTAGTAGAATGGAACAACTACAGGAATAGTCTAAAGAGAGACTCCATCAAATTCAAAAATACCCGGGGGGAC
>SNQJ01S0052852.1:19021-32328 GCA_010110895.2 Picea sitchensis | reverse complement strand
GGGAAGGACATTCCACCCAACCATAGACCTATTGTTCTAAATCTCAACAACAAGTCACCCCCAAGTTGGGGCTGGGAATCCACAAAAGAAGGGTTTTTCTCACAATCCACTCGCAACTCAATAACACACAACTCACTCGTATTCTCCTACAATTATTCCTAATTTCCTCCAACTCTTTTCTTCTTGACTTGCCCAACCCAAATAATTTACCCCTTCACTGCTCTCAGTCCATTAGGCATCCCATTTGTTTATCAGGGTCTCTATTGGGAACTCAAGGGAAATCATTGCCAGGAAAACCACTGGAAAAAACAACAACAAACACTTGTTGATACAGTGCAACTCACCCAGAAGTTCACTTTTTAGGCCTGACAACCTTACTCTTCAATTTCCATCTCCATAATGTTCCAAAAACGCTCCAGAATTCACCTGGCCTTCTTGCTTCATCTTCCAAGCTCTCCTCCCCTATCCTCTACTTTTTGTTCATGAAAAAATAGAATGTGTAAAACTACATGTTACTACCCATACCAATTTCCTCTCTTTTCCCAAGACGGTTGATTGCTCACTCTGCCCAAATTTGATTGTACTTCATCTCCATGCTCTCCAATAACTACGAGATGTGACTCTCACACCCACCCTATGATAGGTATTCGATGATTGGGATCTCATACACTCAACTAGAAAATAGAAGGTTTTCCCAAATGATAATAAAATTCGGAAAAATGGGTTTGAATTAATACCCGTAATAATTACCCCCTTGGACCCCTCTTAGACACTCCCTAGGCATTACCCCTTTTCTTGTGGATTAATCAGCCCCCATATCTATCCATATTCCCATAAGTTGGTATCACAAATTATATTTATTTACAATTCAGAAAATACATTTTGCATATTACATCGCTTGGCCATGGCCACATTCATACCTACATTATGCATTAATTAAATTGGGGATTATAGTGTGGATGTTACAATGTGGACCAAGAGATGCATCAATGAACCATGAAAAACAACTCATACCTTTGTTTTCCTCCCTGGTGTATGACAATAAACTCTTACGTAGGAATGTCTTCTATAACAACTTATTCTACTGTAGGTCCTTGTGGAGCAACACCTTTCTTTCTTCCAGTAGCTTCATGGGCTTGTCCATGTGTATCAACTGCTTTTGTGGCTGATGCTGGTTTTTGTGTAGGAATAACAACATTCCCTATCTTCTTACTTGAATATAGAATATCGAGGAAATAGGGTTGCAATAAAACTACTTCAGATCTAAAAACATACCAATTATTGTATTGTCCAAGTTGCCCAAATGTACAAAAATACATGCCACAAACTCATTTTAAGTCCCAATTGAGTGCTTCAAAAGGGAGTCAGTGTATTTTTACCCTCTTTACCGTAATGTACCTTCAAAGTTTAATTTTTATGAAGAAAAGACCTAGTTGTGCAAAAATATCAATTTCTAGTTTTATTCATGCACAGTGGTAAAAAGTAGAAATCTGCCTTAAAAACTTGCTTACATATTCTTAATTATGCATTTTCAGAGAATTTTCTTGCCTTTTTCCAAATGGGAACAAAACCCATGTCTCAGATTTTCTTGGTTTGACCTTGGCTGCCTGCAAATGACGTGCAAAAACTGTCCTTGGAGCAGGTTTCACTGTTTAGAAATTGCCAAGTTTGACTTTTGGTTTAACTTTGAGATAACACACTCCTTGTTTAGTTTGCAATCTATTCAATAGGAACCAAACCATCCAGTGGACTTTGTGCACAAAACCTATGTGGTTGAATTTGATTTTAAGTGGCATGGGTATACCAACCAATGAAATGGCTATGTAGGAATTTGAAAAATGATTACTACAGGAATTCTAGTAGCTATTGAAATATGTCTTTGACTTTACTTTGATCGCTTTCTCCTAAGAGCCCAATTTGAATTTGTTGTGATCTAATAGGTGTCAAAGATTGTACTAGATGTATAGAACAACCTCCCATTGGTAGATTTGGATTCTGAGTTGGTCTCATGTGAAAACCAATGAGGGTGATAAATTACTATAGCAACCACAAAAATGTGTGGAAACAACTTTTTTACATGGGAATAACAATTTTTTACATGGGAATCCACCAATGAGTTAAAACATCATATGAACATGAGGAAATGGCCTTTAAAAGGTACGAATAATGATTACCCCCGCCCCCTCCCCCAAACCAGGGATGATTTTAAGGATGGAAATTTATTTTAAAATGTAGAAACCTTGGTGAATCTTACTAATCCTTCATATTCCACCTATAAAATATTTGGCGATATTTTTGTAAAAATATTCTAATTTCTAAGGATTTGATATAGTTTGTATAAAATTTTGGCGATTTTTATGGTAAAATAATTTTATCCTATAGAATTTGGGCGAATCATTTTTAGAATAGCGAATCTTTTTTTAGGAAAAACCATGGAAAATTAGCCCATGAGCGAAATTTAGCCCCTAAAATCATCCTTGCCCCAAACTGAGGAATTTTTGTGCCCTTGGAAAAATAACAAATGAGGAGGAGGTAGGACAAAGGTTCAAGTGTATTTCCAAATACAAATCCATAGCATTCAATGAACTTGATTAAAAATAAGGAAAAATAAGTGTACCTGTACCTACCCAAGAATTCCATGAAATTTGCAGCAACATCCTCAGAAGCACGAGATCTGATGTGGTCCACAATGATGTAAAAACTTTGCAAGAAAGAGAAGTGTGGAACTTCGAACTCGTAGCATGATATATGGTAACTAAGATCTGGAGTTGAGAGCAGTCTTTTGATGGAGTAACAAGTCCTAGAAATATATCTTTGGAGAGCAACTTGGATGGAGTTGTTTATTTCTTATGTTATTTGCAAACCTTGTCTGTCAGCAAGCTGGTTTTCGAACAAGATTTGTCTGATTGTACCCAGAGGATTTCACAGTTAGAAAATTGTATTATTCTCGAGGAATGCTCGCTAGCAAGATGGTTTTCAAGCACTCCAAGGTATGATGGTGCTTGAGACAAGTTTTCACCATCAAATTTTATTTGGAAATGGGGTAGGACAATGAGGTAACTTGGCATTGTAAGTGGGCCAACCTGACTTTATTTTGTGGGTTAGGGGTGGGTGGAGCAGAAAGTCATGGAAACTTAGAGACTGGGATGAAGTCTCGATTTAAGTGTAGTGTTTATATGAATGATATTTTGGTAAAGGTTATTGGCTTCCAGAGATAACCCCATAAGCAAAGGAGACTTTATGAACTTCAACACGAAAGTATGAGCTAAGAGGAAGGAAATGCATAGGCATACCATGGTGTTGGTGAACAAGCATGATGAACCTTAGGTATTCTGGAAGGATTCTTTGGTAGAAATGACATGGACAATGTAGCAATTGTTGATATAGAAATGGAACTTGACTTTTGGAATGTTGGTCTTCAAAATATTCAAATTAATCCTTCAACTGTCTCATTTTGGATCCATCTGCAACTTGATGAAAAATTCTTCTTGTTATTGTCTTCAGTTGAGACACCACTAGACTAATATTCTAGGAACTTGAGCTTTAAACATGGAACAAAATCACATGATATTGAATATTCATTATTGGATGTCTAGAATACAGGCCCATTTGGCATGAAATTTTGTATTCAATAATCATTCGTACATGGATGGACCTTCTTTGATCTTTCCGAGACCTGCAATTTTTTTTTATCATTTTCCTACAATAAAACATGAGATCATGGAAGAAGAGAGGTGTGTGGTTTCTCTTCATCCAATACATACGGAAAAATATGACAAGTATTTCTTATAAAACAAATCCAAGGAAATGTAGAGAAATCAAAATTCATTTGTTACTTGCAGGAGAGCGGTGGCCACCTAGACTACCCAACAATATTTCGTTGATAACTTTTTCATTTCACATACAATTTGAATGATTGCAAAGAAAAATGAAATAGATTCATAGTTCTACTTCCATTAGAAACATGTTTTGAAAATTCCATGAAATGATATGTCAAATCTTTTCAGGGACAACATGCATGATAGAGGTGTTTTTGATTTCCAGTCTAGACCAACAGTCATAGTTTTAGGCATAAATTTTGTGTTTGATGATTGATTGGCTTGATTCAAATTGGATATCAAAGTATATTCACATATGTATCTCCATTAGAAACAAGTTTTGAATTCAAGAAGAATTTATAGGTCAAATATTCCAAGGAATAGCCTAGGAAGCAAAGTTTTTGGAGTGTTGATTTAGGATAGGCACTTAGTATTTTGAGCATAACTTTCTCGTACAATATCAAAATGGAATGATTCAAATTGCATTGTAAACTAGATTCATAGGAGAACATTCTTTAGAAATAGGTTTGGAAAATTCATCCATTTTGGTACCCAAAAATTTACTATCCTAACTCTGTTCTGGAGTTGCCTACACTACATCCAATCATTGTTTTGGTCATAACTTTTCCGTTTAAGATCCAAATCGAGTGATTCAAGTTGGGTTAGAAACTATATTTAAAGTGATATTTTTTAATGAAATAGGTTTTAAAAATATTCCCATATGATCTCTCAAAACATGATTGTTCTGACTTTGTTTTCAATAAATCCAACAAGCCAACGTGCCACAACAAGCAATTTCTCAAAGACGATGATCCAGATCTGCATGAATTTTTGTAGGAGTATATTTTTCAATTGAATACATCCATATACCAAAGATTCAATTCTTAAATTGTCATACACATGCGTTTTGCAGCAGATCCCCAAAATGAGTTGCAAATCCCCAAAAAAGAAAAGTTTGCAAGATATGAATAGATTGTTGTAGGCAATTTTGATGTGCATACATAGAACTTCAAAAATTGTATTTCAATAATATGGTAAGTATTTTCATGAATTGAATGATGTGTTACATACCTCTTTTGAATTTTTTTATTATTGTGTGTTGATGGCCTTCTTCAATGACTTACCCTTGAATCCATCAATAGAATATTCATTCACCAAGCCTTCTTCCTCTTGCCAAACTTCCTGCAAAATACATATTAGTAGTATGGGTGGCTCTTACTGCACCACAAAGAAAAATATAATTTAAATCATGAAAACTACATGCTTCTAACTTAAAATGCACACACTATGTATGGGATGCCCAGAAGGTTTCAATACAACAATTACCTTATGCATTCCCAATACTATGTGTCAATTAAAACCAATACACAATCTACTATTGCTCCCTTGACATCTCCCCGACAATGAAACCAAAATGGTGGGATAAATAATCACCTTACTAATTATAGAGTTCAAACATTAATTATCAACCCAAGGTCCAAATGCTTGCGAGATGTCGTGCACTATATATGTAAGCTACAATTTTGTATATTGCATTAATCATCTATTATTCTTTCTAAGAAATGAAAATTGCATTGCGGAAAATGCAACACGCCACTCAACAAAGAATCAAAGAAAACAGATTCAATATTAGCAATGACTATGTACTTGAACACCACCATGATTATTAAGACCTTGTTGTCACCGAGTTATCTTTTGATATGGATGATACTTTTTCTTTCCATGAGTCATTACTCCTATTGTTAGCAAGATTTTGATAAAAAAGAAACATACTTGCATAAAGAAAATACATTGTTCATGAAATCAAATTATAAAATAAAATGAAAACATATGAAATAAAAGACTACCATGATCTATTTGGAGTGAGCTCAATTCTCGCAAGAACAAGGTAGCAAACTACTCTACAACATTGTAAACTAAATCAAAACATAGAACTAAAGAATGACAAATTATGTGAATAAAAATTCTAAGAACTTTATTATATTCCATCATAATATGGACATATGGTCCAAGGGTCCTCCTTTTAGTTGGAATGGAGAAGACACTCTAATTTATACATGAACTTACTTGAAACAAATAATAAATGTAGATCCAAAATATCCTCAAGTAGTTTCAACAATTTCCTAATAATTAGGATCTCAAACCAACTCATAGCTAATTCCAAGATCGTTGCTAACTCCCATCCGATTTAGCATACCTTTGAAAGTCAAATTCGAATTATGAGATGTGTCTTATAACAACAAGCCCAAAATACATCCCAAATGGAATTTAATGATGTTTGACTTCTTAGATCCATAATATATTTGATGGAGATCTCCAAATCTTGTAGAAGAATTAAATTTGTACTCATATCCACCACCAATTTGTCATCTTTATCTCTAAACAATTAAACCATAATTTAAAATAGCCAACAAATAAATTGTAGCTACCCAAATTAATTTGGAATATATGAGACATGTAGAATAATAGATTTATACAAATGGGTTATTTTAATAAACCATAATCTACAATTAAAACCATAATTCATTATTGAACATCTTTTTCCAAAGTGGCTTCATGGTTGGTGGTGGTCGACTCTCGCATCTGCAAGACATGGATCTAAAACAATCCCCAAATTGAGTCATTATTCATAAGTAAATACAAATATGCCAATTCTTCCAAATGTTGATCATAATTCAACAAAATACTAAGAAATGCAATGGAAAACACTTTAAACCAAAATCCCACAAATAAGCATTAAAAAGGATTAATACAAGGTCATGTGGAAGTGAAAAGGATTAAAAGTAAGGGGAAAAAGGGTGGCAAAAGATGGTAGTTCTATGACTCAACATATTTCAAAGTGTATGTTGATTACCTCTTATTTATTGTTTTTCATAAGTCATTGAATAATTTGTAGGTCTATCTTTTTTACTAGCAAGTTATTTTTTAACAACATTCTTTGATGTTCATTTTTTTATTTTTTTTTAACCCTAGATTTGAAGTTCAAAGTTGAATATTGCCTTGCCAATATGTTGAAGGTTTTAGACCCATTTTGGTGTTATGGTGATCTTGAAGATGGGACAAACTAATAAATATTGACTTGTAAAGTGTGTTGGTAGTTCATGATAGGAGAGACTGGTCAATTGAAATACCACCTTGCTAGAATTATAGGGAAGGAGATTGTAGTTTGTATTTAGTCATCCCTAGAGGTTATGTGAGCTACCAAAAAAGTTATTTATGAAAAGGATAAAATAAGGAATATGCAACAACTATCAATGAATACTCAAAATTACATACATGAGGGGCTCTACATCCATCATTGCAACATTGTTTATGCCACTTCATTTCTCTTTAGTCTATGCACCATTGTCGATTTGAGATGAAGTGGAGGTTCGTTTTCGATGAGTTGCCCAATTTTGAATTTAGTACAAGATATGATGGGAGAGCCATATTATAACACCCTGTTTACCCCAGTCTGTAAATATAACTATATTGGCCAAGGAACTATGGCAAACCTAAAAGTGTGAATGTTTGATTTGATGGACCTTTGTATAAGAGGTCGATGAATGTAAATTATGTTCTTTTAATAGAAAATGGTTATGTGTTGCATGACTGCTAAAAGAGGGGATGTGCTAAGAGAAAACCATGAATGCTATGAAATGTGGTGGAGGGGACCCGGAATGGTTGCGTTAACCTCCACCGAACCAGTACCATGCTAGAATTAATTGTTCAGATCAAAACAACCCTCTGACCCAGGAATGAATTACAGTCAAACTGGTAGGTGGGAAGGCCTCCTCAAGAGTTAATGAGAGGATGGGGCAGACTACCCATCTGTAAGGCTTCCAGACCTGACCATGGACTGGAAATTCGAGCCACACACAATCTTGTTGAGGGAGGCAAGAAAGGAAGCAGGGTGTGGGCAGAGAGGACCTGTGAAGAATGCAGAGACGAGAGTTGAAAATATTGGGTCCGAGGAAGGATTGAAAGTGAAAAGTGAGTTTTGATCACAAGGAATAGAGACTGAGCCAGGATAAGGAGAGTAACCTTCGTCCTTTTCTATTCCTGTATTGGGATAAGGAGAGTAACCTTCGTCCCTAACTTCCGTTGAGCTGGAAGTAAGAGATTGAATCTCAAAGCATCATGGTCTAAGCTCGGGGGTGGCCAGTGATAAATCCATTGGGAGTGACTAAGCCTATGGTTGGGTGGAAATGAACACCCCTCTTAGCAGTCGCATCACACCTTATGGTTCTGATAAGTGTTTGTATGCCTTGTTCTTTGAATTGGAAATAATAGATGCACGCTTGTATTTATATGCCTATAAATGGTTTTTGTATTGAATGATTAAATTAAGAGTATGTGTTCATTCCTTGAGAACTTCTACATTTACTTGATTTCCTTATGCTCTAGTTTAATTACTTGAAAACACTTTCCCAGGGAATTTCATCACCGTCCTAGAGTCGAGTGAGTACTTCCATGATTGTGGAGGTTGAACCCCGCAATCACTGTGAGGATGGAGCTTACTAAGCTTAGGAGAGGTAGTGCATGTATGCATCGAGTCTCTGTAAGGTGGGCAGAGACCGAGACCATCTTAAGTTTTAGCGTTGAGTAATGAACGTAAGGGATGCGCAGAAGAATCCTTCTAAGCATTACATTCAAGAGAAAGAGCGCAAAGCTCTTAAGCCCTTCAGAGCCAACAAAGCTCAAAAAGAATAGTGAGGTTCAAATATCGAAAGAAAATATCCTTTCGTTTAGGAGATGAATGGGAGAGACCCGTTCGGGAGAATCCAAGGTCTGTCGCGACCGTTAGATTTGAAGAAGGGGCACAGACATTAACGCCTCGACTCCTTGAGTCATCGCAAAATCGACGAATGTTGGTAATCATCGTGAAGGGAACGGATCCTCTGAAACCCGAAGTAGCGATGTAATCTGGATTATTGATTTGATGTGAGCGGATTAACGCAAGGAATGCATGGGAATTCGAAATACCCTAAGGATCAAAGCTCAGAAGGGATATCACTTTTCATAAGAGTTGACGAGATCCAAGAGTCGGACTTGTAGGAGGACTAAAGGTCAAAACCTTTGAAGACTGATAAATCTTCTAAGTCAGAAGAAATCAGAAGCTCTGAAGGAGAGCGACAGTGGTCATTGGATCATAGAGAAAAGGATCAACAGTCGTCTGATCTAGAGGTAAGGTGCACACACCTTAACCATTTGAAGACAGACAAGAGAGTGGACTTTGTGAAGTCCCAAGTTCTGAAATCATCGGGACCGTCCATTGGAAGGGATATGTGGCGAGAGATCAACATTTCGCTGACACACCGAGTGGGAAGGTCAAAGGGTAGAGTTGTGAGGACTCACGAAATCCAATTTCATGATTTGATCGTAGTCGTCGATCAAGGAGAGAATGTGGACCGTTGATTGTCCAAGAAGAACCCGGGATATCAGGAAATCGGGAAATGGAGGTTCGAAGGAGGCAACCGTTCAAAACTCCCAATATGCAAAATCGCGACGCGCTCAGAGGTGGGCCCCAGGGTTTGGTTGGAGGTCATATGGTTGAAGGATAAAGGAGGAGCTAACATGCGCTAGGCCCCTGTCGAGATTTCGGAGATCGGGAGAGTTGAGGTGACTCACATGCAAAGACCCGACACGTGAAATCGTGAAACGCCTTTAGGGAAGGTCTGCGATCACAACCAGTGGTCGCTTGGAGGAAGATTACACCTGGTGTTGGATCACACGGGTGAAGTCTCGCAAAGACCCGAAGATCCATAGTGATTCAGAGCCGTCGGATCAAGGGAGATGTGGCATGAATCCGTGAACTCTGGGTAAAGTCCCGAAGTGATTTAGAGTTGTCAGATCAAGGGAGATGTGGCGTAGATCTGTGAGTTTCGGGTAGAGACCAGAAGTAATCCTCAATCGTCAGATCAGGAGGACATCGTCATTGGATCCAAGCCTTTGGATAAAATCCATTTGGAAAAGGGCAAGGTTTGAGATTTGAGATCTCAGAAGTCTGAAGACCCAGAGGAGATCTTGATCGTTGATCAAGAAGAGGGCCGCAGGACCGTTGATCTGAGTCGAAAGGTCAAAACCCCGAAGTCCGGAATCACGAAGGTGATCTCAACCGTTGATTTAAGAGGGACAGATCTGGTCCGTAGATTTGAAAGGCACAGATCTGAACCGTCAGTTCAGATAGCATCGTCGGGATCGCGAGATCAACGATCCCGTAGCATTGCGGGGCCAGAACGTGCTTGGTTATTAATCCTCCTTGAGCGGGCCACAATTGAAACCACGATATTTCCAAAGGCATACGTGGCACTCTATAGTAAATAGCTAAGCGAAAAGGGGGTTGGTTTAAAACCACCCTTGGACGCGCCCACAATCACATATTCTCCAAGAGGTCATAGCCTAGGGACATATGGAGGAGGGGGTTAACAGAAAAGGAGATAGCACCTAAAATTCTACATTTCGGAAGTGCGCAAATAGAGATCGTGGGTACCCTTAGCCCTACACCAGGTAGTCAGAAGGTTATGTGTTTGATTACAGAACGAGACCATCAAGGTCTTAGAGAGTTGTTTACCTCCAGAAATCGGAGATCCTTGACCAAAAGGCCGAGTTGGTTCCCCGACTGTCCCAACTAGAACCCGTAGAGAGAGAGGATTTGTTCCTGTAAACAGGACATAATTTTTTTTTTTATTTAGCCCCATCGTGGGTGTGTTACACATATCTAAACTAATGTACATTGATTCCTTCTAGGAAGGAGTGTAGGAACTATACACAGTGATGGGACATTTGGAATTTAAGGTTTTTTGCTTGGTTGATGGGGACAAGTCCATAATGGGCTAATTGTATGAGACCCTAGATAGGGTCAAAGTATCTATTCGATATTATTATTTTATAAAAAGTAACATTGGACATGAAAAATATATCAAGATATTGGATTTGATTAAGATTGATGGACTAGGATGCTTCATCGTCCCATTCATGCAACAATGCTTATCCTCAACCCTACCTTTGATTACTCATATAATCTTAATTCCAATGGAGAGGTTATGGAAGTGTTCCTTATGTATCTTCAAAGGATGGTACTTGATCAATAAGCTAGTACAATAATTATCACAAGATAGATATGTATAGAAATGTCAATGGACTATTTGTCTTTGACGTTGTTGTCCAAGAAAGGAAGATTGTGATGCCAAGTAATCCATGAGAATTTGAAATTTTAATAAAATGTTTTATTTGAAAGTTGAATTGTGTTTTCTTTATTTCCTATTTATAACTTTAATGGAATGTAATCTAAGCCTTTTTTTTCTTGTTTTTTGTAGATGTTTGGTGGAAAAATAATGGTGCAAGAGCACCATATTTATGAAATTTTGTTGTTCGGATGGTAAGCCAAACTTGTAGCACTTTAGGTTGCAAGCACAATTGGAGTGTATTTGAAAAAATACATGCAAACAAGCACAACATGTTAGAACTTAGCAATCACAATTATTATATTATTCTACCCTCTAACATATCTATGACCCTCTCACATGTTAGAGTTTCAACACTTAAATGCTATAGTTTATGTCCACTACAATCTTCAACTATGGGTGAGGTAGCTTGCGAATATCCCTAATGTGGATGACATTTCCTTAGAAAACATTAATATAATGTCTCAATGGAGGGTGGAATAACCTATTATGGAGGAGGCACATAGATTGTTAGAGNAATTTTAATAAAATGTTTTATTTGAAAGTTGAATTGTGTTTTCTTTATTTCCTATTTATAACTTTAATGGAATGTAATCTAAGCCTTTTTTTTCTTGTTTTTTGTAGATGTTTGGTGGAAAAATAATGGTGCAAGAGCACCATATTTATGAAATTTTGTTGTTCGGATGGTAAGCCAAACTTGTAGCACTTTAGGTTGCAAGCACAATTGGAGTGTATTTGAAAAAATACATGCAAACAAGCACAACATGTTAGAACTTAGCAATCACAATTATTATATTATTCTACCCTCTAACATATCTATGACCCTCTCACATGTTAGAGTTTCAACACTTAAATGCTATAGTTTATGTCCACTACAATCTTCAACTATGGGTGAGGTAGCTTGCGAATATCCCTAATGTGGATGACATTTCCTTAGAAAACATTAATATAATGTCTCAATGGAGGGTGGAATAACCTATTATGGAGGAGGCACATAGATTGTTAGAGAATGAACAACACTAGGTGTAGGGGGCAGGGGAGATGACCCGCACCATTAGGTGAGGAGGACCTTGACGATGAGGAGGTGATGTGGCAACCTTGGCACTAAGTTCCACACAATTTGATACACATAAATCCACAAATTGTCATCAAATGGATGATGTAAGATCTTTTGGTGACAAACAACACATAACCTTTTGTTGTAAAAGGGGGACATGGAATTGATAACTAGCTGCTAGATTTGTCATTATAGATTAGTCATGATAACAAAATGCATTTATACATATTTGATGTCATTTTGTATTGGTTGTTTAGTTTTGAGTCATTAATGTGTATAGCTATAAAGATTCAATATTGACTTTGATAAATCATTTAGCATCCACTACATCATATATTAGTGTTCTTTCCATAGTTATGTGTGAAAGTGCTTATTTAATGTTGTTAGTTTATATTTAAAAAAATAAAATAAAAAATATTTTAGATTTTTTAATTCTTACAGCAATTTTTCAATTTATCTCTATTTTTTCACCCATTTTTATAATATACCACTATCCAAACCCTTAATTAAAAAAATATTGTCAATATTAATTTTTCCTTGCTTTAGAGTTCAAATATCACTTCTTCTTATAGTTATTACTTTATTATAGTATATACTTTTTAATATCAAAAATGAGTTAGATGAATAAACCCAAAGACATGTTTCTATCAATTTTGAATTCTTATACTAAATACATGTTTCTATTAATTTTGAATTGTTATATAAGTACTTGAGTAAGTTTTCCAACACTAACCTTTATTGTTTTGGTTGAGATAAAGCTTTTAAAGAGGAAAAAATGTTATATACTTAACCATAGCATTTTAATATATATCAAACTCTATGTAAATTCATAATTTTATAATCATATTTTATTTAGTTTTATGGTATTATATATTCCTACTTATAAAATAACACTTTTATACACTAATAACCTAATTAAACTTAAAATTGCAAGTTAGGTTTATCTCTTTTTTATATAAATAGAGATTTTCACTTTCTAAAAATCATCATCTAAAAAATATAATGAATAAAAATCATTTGGAAGTCTTTCTACTAGTGCACCTTTTGGCATGCAGGTGTCTCCACTCCTTTTGTTCTTTAATTATCATATCTAACAGTGCGCCTTTTGGCATGGAGTTGTCTCCACCGCTTTTGTTCTTTAATTATCATATATATTACTTGAACTTCAATCCCATCATGTTTTTTTTTGCTTGTTCCAATTATTTATATAAATGTTGTAATTATATCGTTCAACTATAAACACAATATATTACAAATAATTTTTTT
>SNQJ01S0052852.1:4985-18454 GCA_010110895.2 Picea sitchensis | reverse complement strand
TATATTCTTCTATATATTTTTTTATTATGCAAAATTAGGTCAATTTATTTTTCCTTATAGCATCTTATATTCTTCTATATATTTTTTTATTATGCAAAATTAAGTTAATTTATTTTTCCTTATAACTTTATTTTATAGCTTATATTAGTTATGTAATCTAACCATATTCATCTTACACTTACACTTTCATTATTCCATCATTTTCATAACTCCTTTTCCTCAAAATACCCAAAGAGTTGTAAATGGACTGGTTTCCATTACTTTTCACTAAATCAATAACTTTTTTATATATTTAAACTATCTTATTTTTCTCCTCAAATATTATAAAGTTATAAATAAATTATAAAGTTATAAATAATTTGGTTTGCATTAACTTCCACCTACATCAATGATTATATTTCATAATTTACAATCAATTAATTTTCTTTCCAACTAAAGACTCAACTAGTTTTCTTGGAATTTTGTTTTAAAAAATTGACTACAACTACTTTTCTTGGAATTTTGTTTTAACAAATTGACTACCATGATAACAACTATAGGAGCCATCTTATTCCCTCCTAATGAGGTTTAAATTATTTAATTGAAATTTCATCTTAACCAATTGACTACCATGATAACAACTATAGGAGCCATTTTATTCTCCTTAATGAGGTTTAAATTATATAATTGAAAAATTGTGTAATTTCATTAATTTCATAACAAAAGTATATGTTACCATTCAAACTCTCTTTAGGTGAAAAAAGTTCTAACCACTAATCACTATAGCCTGGAGGGCACTACAGGGCACTACAGACAATCTACCCACTATGATAAATTCATGCTACTCAAGTAAATCCATTCACCACAAATGCTATTCAAGTTCTCGAAATTGGTCAATGCTCATAGAGTGTTAATAACCTGAGTTAGTAAATGTTGTAGATTGCTAAATTTCTCTGTGAAACCAAACCAATCAATAATGTTTATGCTATGTATCAGATTTAAGATGACAAATAAAACCATTCAGATTTGTGCCAGCAACATTCAAACAGTATTCAACATAAAAAAAAAATGTAAGATATTAGTGCACAGTGAACATAAGTATACATTGTTCCAGTAAGCAATGAACTCAGCATTAAGTGTATTCAAAGGATTATACAATGAGTCTATCTCAGATTAAGAAAGTTGGTAACCTTTATACACAATGCACTTGTCATTATAATTCATTTCAAGGTGTTTGATCATTTCATGAAAGATATCTGTAAAAACCACTTAGAGATGCAGAAAGAAAGATTGTTGCATAAATTCCTAACACACAAACAATGTGGATTCTTAACTCTGTTTTAGAGCAGATTGTTCATGCATATTAGGGCGTCTTCTATTTGTGCATCAACAAGTTTTGAGAACGTGTAATTTAAACAGAGTTTTAAATCATGCCTAACAACAAAAATAAATCTGGAATGTATGTTTGCATGCAAAACCTATATTCTTTGAAACCCTGATATGATATTGACCTGAAAATGATACCCAAGTTTACTACAAAATATTGAAGTGTTAGCTTAATGAAACTTGGAAAAGCAACTTAGATTTGAAAAATAAAGGCTCTTAAACCCTAGGTTGCTTATAACAAAAATTGAGAAGGAGGAAAATTAAATGAGACGGGAAGTAAAGAAAAGAGAAACCTAGTGCTACCATTGGGCATGGAGTCTAAGCCACTCCTTGAGTAATTTCCCTCTTTGCCTTAAATGTTGAAATCCCCAAACATCTCTAGAGAATGCTTGGTGAGAATAAAGTTAGGAAATCTGAAATATACCAGATTCATAGGGAGGCTAAACTAATCATAGATTCAACCAAAGTATCACAAACTTAAAAATTTAAATATAAATATAGTGTAAGGTGTTAAAATCCCTAGATATTCAACCCCAATACAAAGATCTAGCTTTAAAAAATCACAAAGAAATAAGATAGACACATGTCATACCTCGCTTGCATTTCTTGCTTTGCAATAACTCCTTCCTCAATGTCTCTTGCATGCCAAACCCTTCTATAATTATCCTAGAACAACGTACTCAGGAAAATAGAGAAGAAACTACACCAAATATTGAGCAAAATGAGTCTTCCAATCTATTCCAACCTTGAAAAATGAGGGAGGCACCCTCCTTATATAGATAAGGGGCTTCATAATACCATACAATGAAAATCATGAGCTATGAAAATACAATGTGTTGAGATGAAACCATGAGCCTAAAATCATGTTCCCAAGTGAAAACCATGGGAAAATACCACTAGAAGTTACAATAAACCCTCCAAAGTAAGGTACCCTCCTCATAATGAGCTAATAACCTCCTTCTAGAACACTAGTGAGGTCAAAGGAGGCCCAAAAAAAGGGCACCCCCTAACTGACCCCAAAAATCATGCAATAAATCATGCACACGTGTGAGAACAAGTAAAATATGAGGTGTACCCCTTCCAGAAGCTTCACACATCTGGATAGACAAGAAATAATGTAGAGCACCCTTCTAGAAGGCTCTAGAAACCACATGTGTGAGTGTAGGAGAGAGAAAGTGTGCCCTTCTAGAAGAATTCTCGCACATGCCAAGTAAGCACACGTCCAAGTGACTCATGCATGCTCCATATGTTGACATGTGTAAACAATGCTTATTTGGATACCTTTGTGATGATGTGGCATCCCTGTCATCATCTATTGTGTTGTCACAGATCCCAATGTAGTGACATGGATCCCAATGTTGGTAGATATGGCCAAATACATGTACATGAATCCCAATGCAGGTACATGGATCTCGAGCTAATGTCACAAATATTGAGGCATGGTGCATAGATTCCAATGTGGGGCGCCCACCTATAATGTTGAATCAAGTCTCAAAACAAGTCATCAGGTAATGTACATTAAGTAATGCCTTCTAACAACTTCATAACATAAGTTAATTTTATAATATTCCTAAGTTTACCATGGTGGGCCCACTTTACCCCTACAAGATGTGTTAATTCCTAGGACATAAAATATTTCCTAGGTCGCTTGGTTAGAGATAGGTAAAATTGATAGATAACTTATTAAAAAAGGAAGGGGAACCTTATGCTTTGACCCTCAAAATCATATGTAATAATATATAAGGTCTATAAACTAGTCCAACTAGCTTTTTAGAGCTAGGAATATTCATTATTTACACTTGTAAGCATTTAAGAGGGAGCTTTGCTTACAATTACCACCTTGGCATGTTTTTATTACCCATTTTTGCATTTTTCTTTAATTTTTCCAAGTCATTTTCTTTAGATATGTATTTTTAGCATAGGACTTTGAGGTTGGGCCTTTTTAATGAAGTGTCATCGCTCTAGCCTCATTTTTTTTTAACATTTTTTCTCTTCACCTCTAGCCTTTTTGGCTTTATTTGACTTTGGCTTACATTGCTCTTCAATTTCTTCATTAAACCTTGGTGGATGACCTATTATAAGTCAAATATCAGAGTGGATAATATATTTTTATGAAGGGGATGGTATTGAGAGGCAAAACATCGAAAGTGTTAGATGTGGTTAAGATATGAATACACTTACTCAACTAGATCACCAATAACATGATTTGGCCTAAGTCAAGACAACACTTATCCAAGGACAATTATGTCCCCCCATGGTATAGGGAGACAAAATAATAAAATTATTATCGTTAAGAAGTGTTATTAGAACAAACCAATGTTTATTATGTTTATGACAAGGTTAGAAACCATCACACCACTTCTAAGCAAGAAATTTGCACATGAAATCATAACACTTCAAGTGAAACAAAGATCATGCATGAAGTATCATCTGCGAATGCACATAACATATGAGGTGTAAGGCATAGGATATGATATACCAATATAGAGTCATTTGAAAGATCTCATGGGTAATGTAAGGCCGGATCATCACTAATCTGATGGAAGGCCTAGAAAATCAAGTGTAAATCAATAGATATGAGTAGGAGAGTTCATCCAAACAACATCAATGAGCCTTTGAGAAGGTGGTTTGAAAGTAATTGCCCTTGAGGGGGAAATGATGTGAATTGGCTTTTAATCACTGAATTTTTCTCATGGCATCAAGTGTTAACTTTGAGTTTCAAGGTCACTCCTATGTTGGCTTTATTAGTCTTGCACTCATATAAGTTCTATGTTTCTTATTGGGTGCCATGGCCGAATGATGGAAAAGTCATTGCCATGTTATATAATTCCATTGTTTTATCTTTAGAGTGTCCATGGGATTTAAGTTGCTCGAGTACAAAAGACTTTGGAAAAAAGGACAATGCGAGTATCTACTTTAGTGTTTGTCCAAATTGGGGATTTTGAAATTCTTCTCATTTTGTGAATAAGAAACACTTAAAAACAATAAGTCAACTCACACCTCAAAAGCTTGATGCCTCATGCCAACAACATTTTAAAAGAGAATGCCATAAGCATGACTTTTTTTTTAAAGAATACTTAGTGTAGGTGTGTGTTTGTTGGTCTATGTGGTTACAAATAGGATGTTGTATTCTCACTAATTTTCTAAATTAGAAAACTGATTTTTGTTTTGCATTCATGAATATTAATAGAAAATATTTACTTTGATTTCGAAGCAATTTGAAGATTTCTAGGAAAAATAGACTTTTTGTTTTTTTTAAATTATAATTATTCATTGATTTTTTTATTTGTTATTTAAAAAAAAAATTAAGATATTTTATATTATTTGATATTTATATACAACATAATTTGTATCTGAATTATATATACAATTTTAATTTATAAATTACTCATCATTAAGTTAGTGGAAAAGCATTACTAATATGTATTAATGACTCATGTATATGTTAGTGTAGAGGTGTTATTATGAGAGTTATATTAAAACGAGATTTGTGTCTTAGTGGTTGGGATGTTGTGTTTCCATGTAAACATTCTAGGTTCAAATCTTGATAGATGTAGAGCCCTTTGTGTATGTGTGTGGTGAGGTAAGGTGTTTTACTTCTTTGGGTTGGTTTCCCCATCATCAAAAGGGCTTAACACATGTTTGACAAACCAAGTTGGTTTTACTTGTAATCACCCAATTTATCATCAATCAACATTGTTATTGATTTGAGTATGTTTATCTTTCAATATAATCACATTCCTCCAACTTTTAAGAATTGCATGTGCATTCCAATCCTGTATGTGTAGGTGCCCCAACCCTTTGTTGTTTCTCTTATTACTTGTGTATGTGTATGGCGAGAGAAGGTGTTTGACTTCTCGGAGTTGGTTTTCCCTATTATCAAAGGGGTTTAACACATGTTCAACAAACCAAATTGGTTTAAGTGGAAGTTAATATGATACTTTAACCTTTTACTTGTAATTATCTGATTTATCTACAATTGGCAGTGCTATTCATTTAAGTACTTTTCTCTTTCCATAGAGAATTACACATAGATGCCTTCTTTCAATTTTTAAGAATTGCATGTGCATTCTAATCTTGTTTGTGTAGGTGCTCCCAACTGTTGGTTATTTATCTTATTATTAGGGTTCGATATAATGTAGTGTCCATGTTGATTACGAGAACATTGCAATGAGATTATTACATTGTAACATTGTTGGCTTACAAAACTCTAGAAAACTCTCTTTGAAAAAATACCATGGTAGGTTATCTATTCCACCAAAGTCACTCAAGACTATCACTTAGCCCCAACCACTTGCAACACNTTAACACATGTTTGACAAACCAAGTTGGTTTTACTTGTAATCACCCAATTTATCATCAATCAACATTGTTATTGATTTGAGTATGTTTATCTTTCAATATAATCACATTCCTCCAACTTTTAAGAATTGCATGTGCATTCCAATCCTGTATGTGTAGGTGCCCCAACCCTTTGTTGTTTCTCTTATTACTTGTGTATGTGTATGGCGAGAGAAGGTGTTTGACTTCTCGGAGTTGGTTTTCCCTATTATCAAAGGGGTTTAACACATGTTCAACAAACCAAATTGGTTTAAGTGGAAGTTAATATGATACTTTAACCTTTTACTTGTAATTATCTGATTTATCTACAATTGGCAGTGCTATTCATTTAAGTACTTTTCTCTTTCCATAGAGAATTACACATAGATGCCTTCTTTCAATTTTTAAGAATTGCATGTGCATTCTAATCTTGTTTGTGTAGGTGCTCCCAACTGTTGGTTATTTATCTTATTATTAGGGTTCGATATAATGTAGTGTCCATGTTGATTACGAGAACATTGCAATGAGATTATTACATTGTAACATTGTTGGCTTACAAAACTCTAGAAAACTCTCTTTGAAAAAATACCATGGTAGGTTATCTATTCCACCAAAGTCACTCAAGACTATCACTTAGCCCCAACCACTTGCAACACACAACTTGCATGGGTCACTGATCTAGATAACCATTTGGATAATTTAAATGATCGATCAAACCATTTTGGACAAGATTTAATAGATCTCAAATTTGTACTTTTGAGTCGAACACTGAAATCTATACATTTTTGGGTCTTTTAGAGTCCCTTCATGTTGTAAAGCTCATTCCAAGCTCTCCATCACATATTCAAAATTTCATCTCTAAGCTATGGTTAGCAATTTATGGCCCTCACAAGTTGACCTAGTTAGATGTATAACTCAACACATATGTTGTTTGCCTTATTTTGCCAGCTCACCGAAGTTACTCATCACCTCTTGATGAAACACTTGTCATTTCACCTTTCATATTCTCACGCTTGTCATATTTCTAGGTTTTTCATTTCCAATATTGCACAATAATAATTAGCAACAACAATAAATTGTTAGAAACTACTAGTAGAGTCTCGCCTCGTCCCTTTTTAGAAATTGCACTTCTAAAAATTGCCACTTTTATACACAAATCATTTATAAATAAAACTTTTCTATATATAAACAATGTTGTTAATCTCTATGAAAATTAAACCCGATAAATAAGATTGAAGTTATATTAATTTACTCAATGAAGTATAATCACTTTATTGAAGCTATATTAACCTACCCAATCCACTGCAATGACCTTATCGTCTTGCTCTTTGAATACCTTATATATTTTGCTACCTAGTTGTTGTGTCTATTCTCTATTTTCTTTCACTTGGTTGTGTTTTAATCCCCCATCCAATCCCTTTTTCATCCATTCAACTGCATATACAAACTTTTTTATCATAAAGTTCTTTATGGAGAGGTAAGAGAACTCTAGAAGCTAAAGTAGATTACTTGAGGTGGCCATAGATAAGTTTTGAGAGACATGATTGTAGACATATTGGATACCAAATTGCAAAATAGTTGTTGTTTTTTAAGGCATGTGGGTAAATGTATCATTAAGTGCATAAAGGTATGTGGGTAAATGTATTATTAAGTGTTATTTTTTGAGATATTTTTAATGGATTTTAGAACGATTGTTTAGAGAATTTTATGTTTTGTTAAAATATTTTTGATTGGTTGATTTGTGGAGCTGGGGAGAAAACTCCTTGAAATTTAATCTGTGAATTTTTTTATGTAAAATATTAAAAAAAAATTAGCAACTTGTTATAAAGTAATCTTTATAAATGATGCAAAATCTTAAAGCTAATTAAGGATTATCGAATTGTATCTTATCTTAAAAAAATTTAAAAAAATAAAAAGAAATAAATTAAAGTGAAGATACAAAGATTATAATGCTAACTTCATATTTTTAACATATTTATCATAATACTTTTGATTTTATTTTTCAAAAAATAAGAATATTTTATTTATTTTTAAAACATCTTAAGATCCGAATTAATGGATTACATAGACATGTTACTTTACATATTTTCAATTTAAATACCAAAAATAAAGTTCTTAAGCATCCTTCCTTTAAGAATCAAACACATATCCATGATTAAAAACCAAAACATATTAATTCTTGTTGCATTTGAAAAAATATATTACTAAGTAAAAAAATGCTAAACATTTATATTATCTTTTTAAATATATGTAATAGTCCTTTTAAATATATGTAATACTTGTGGCTTAAAATATGGTATTTAAAAAAAACTTGTCTTTAATGAATATAAAAATAATTATTTTAACTTGTGTTTTTACATTTAACATAATTACAAAAATAACTTTATAAAAAATATTTTTTAAGTTTATGATTTAAAATTAAAATATTTTTTTTTGTAAGTGAGTGTATGAATCTATATTACTGAAGATAATATGATACAAAAGGTGGGCCTCCTGGTTTGCCTAGAAGGAAACCAGGCCAGGGGGTCCCTAGTTGTGCGAGTTGTAATTAGCGAGGGATGGTTATGGTCTGCCACCGAGGGAAACCAGACCAGACCTTCCAAGTTCAGTTGGAAAAATAACATATATATAAAGGAAGAGACTAAAAACATCCTCCTAAACCAGAGGGAGAAAGATATTTGCGCTAACCTGACTAGGCCTGGCATGACTGCCTATAGACTGCCAATTCATTAATCCAGAACGATGAAGTGTTTATGCACCTGGGGGTGCTCCTTCCCACCATCCTCCTGGTTTTTGTTATCTTCCTTCTGTGAGATTGTGTGAGTCTTCTTGATTTGAGTTGGTGCACCATGTCCATAGGTGAGCGTGATGTACATAACGTAGGTAGAGGTGGAACTGTGCAGCCAAACGCTCCATCTTGATTTTCTGGTCTTTCTCTACCTCTACTAACAGTTTGGTAATAGTTTCTAGACTGTTGAGGCGACGCAGGATCTCGTCCAACATTATCTTGTTTTCCTTGTTCTACTCTTGCCTGGCTTCTTCACTCTCTGAAATTATTTTTCGGATCATCATCTTAGTTATCCACGCCATCTCCACAGTTTCATGGAAGAGGGTTTCCCTGGGTTGTGTGGCCCTCAGATCAATTATCCAGTATGCTTCATGTACCAATGCATCCTGCACTTTACCTTTGCACTTGTTCTTTAATTCCTTCTCCCACTGGGTGATGGTTTCCTTCCCCTTCGGCGCAACCCGAGATTGGAAGGTGCCCTTCGCATCTTTCGCGGCCCATGCCATTCTTGTTTTCCATCTCAGACTATTCGGGACTTCCTTCCCAGGGGGGTTCCTTTTCCTATGCGTTTGCTTTAGACGTGTCATCCTACTCTACATGTCGCAACTCCTATGTTGTTTACTCAACCTGTGCCTTACTTCCCATGTATTCTTCTTGTCCCTCCCTTGAATTCTATGAAACTCCCTGTTGTTGCATTCCTTCTTATTGCAACTATTGTTGTTGTCCCACCGGGTGATGGTTGCCTTCCCCTTCGGCGCAACCCGAGATTCGAAGGTGCCCTTCGCATCTTTCGCAGCCTGTGCCATTCTTGTTTGTCGTCTCGGACTGTTTGGGACTTCCTTCCCAGGGGGGTTCCTTTTCCCATGTGTTTGCTTTAGACGCGCCATCCTGCTCTGCGTGTCGCGGCTCCTGTGTTGTTTACTTAGTATGTGCCTTACTTCCCAGGTATTCTTCTTGTCCCTCCCCTGAATTCTGTGAAACTCCTTGATGTTGTGTTCCTTCTTATTCCAACTATTGTTGTTGTCCCTCTTCTTATTGCCCTTTCCCCTCTGTGAGCCTGTCCTTTCAAACTTGGTTTGCTCATGGTGATGTGCGCTTTCGTCAATTTTCCTGTTAAGGCTTGAATGGTCATGATGGATCATCCTTTGTCCCTGTGCGATTACTTCCCTTGCTTGTGTGTGATCCGGTTGTGCTGCTCTTCGTCCCTGTACCTGTCCTGGGGGGTCTATCCAGGTTATCATCTGCCCCACATGCCTAACATCATTCATTGCATGCGACTTGTTGCATGTCCTTTCACTCATGCTTTCCCCAAGCCTCGTATTGGCAGACCGACCTTGCTTTTGTTCGTTTGTCTGCTGCTTATTATAATCTTGCATGATGATTAGTGTCATAGTATTGGGTCATCATATCCTGCCTGGGGCCCGCGTTCCTTCCGCAGGGCCTTGCGATATCCTCCTCGATGTGGCCCTCCATGCTTAACCTGTCTTCACAATCTTTTGTCGCAAGGTGGTTGAAGTATGTTATGAGTTGCCCATCCAGAATGTTGATCTAGGTGTCATCTAGTTTCGGGCCGTCCTTGCCAACCCCCTCGTTGGTGAGCCTGTCCGCTAGCACATTTGCTAACCCGCACACCCAACACAACTCCACAGTGTTCAGAGTTCTCAGATGTTCCTAGATTTTCTGTAGGGAGTGTGCAAGGCGCCAGTGGTGTTGAACCTTTCACACTCTAGTGCCATTTTGTAGTCTTTTCATCGTGTTGATGACCAGGGTGGAGTCACCTTCCACGATGGTATTTGTCATCCTTTCGCGACTTATGATTTCGAGGCCAAGTTCCAGGGCTCCAAATTTTGCCGCGTTGTTAGTTGAGTTTCCCATGCTCCCTGCGTACAGTCGAATGATGTTGTCACCACTGTCTCTTATCACACCTCCTGCCCCTGCCACTCCTAGGTTTCCTTTTGTCGCCTCATCAAAGTTCAGTTTGAGGAACCTCGATGGAGGGGGAGTCCAGTTGCGGGCTCCTATCTGGAGTTGCGGGTTGCGCTCTACTGTTAGGTTGTTGCACCAATTTTTCAATTGGAAAAGGTCCAAGATCCAGGAGTCTTGGTCTGTGAGTTGTGCTTTCTCCATCTTGCAGTTGCGGCTCTACACCGTTTCTCTTATTTGAGATACTATTGTCTCCTTTATCCTCTCTGTCGGTATGCTTTCATTCCTAAAGATGTGTTTGTTCCGTTCTTTCCAGATTTCCCAGATGATCATCCTCGACGTTAGAGTCCATCAGAGGTTCACCATTTCATTTTCACTGTAGTCCTCATTCCAGTTGTTGATGGTTGCGCTTATGTTCCCCCGAATCCTATTGGATTGGTGGAAGATGCTTGCCGCCCAGTCCCATATCTCGCTTGTATAACTGCATTTGTCGAGGAGGTGGTTAGTTGTTTCCTCCTTGTCTAGACAGAGATGGCAGTGAGAGGGCCCTATGAAACCCCTTTTCATGAGGTTCTCCCAAGTTAGAATTCGGCTGTGTAGAACAAGCCATTTGAACATTTTGATTTTTGGCCATTGGGGGCTTTCCCAGATTTTTCCCCACTGTTGCTCCATATTTTTTTGGTCCTAACCCGCGATGTAATACCGTGCTTCTTTTAAGTTGAACTCACCCCCATTTTCCTGCCCCATCTCAATTGGTCCTCTTCTTCCGAAACCCCAATTTTCCTTTTTTCCCAATTCCTCCTCCACCTCTTTCGTGATTGTTTCGGTCCGAGCTCTATTTTGTGGCTTAAGTTTGTCCAAGATCTGCCACCTTGCGTTGCCTTCCCTTTGCTTCCAGTAATGATGAATTTTTGTTTTGCCTTGCCCAATCATTTCCTGTTGAAGCTCCTCTCTGTCCAGATTTTCCATTCTGGGTTCTTGTTGCCATGCGTCCTCCCAAAACCTTGATGTTCTACCATTTCTGACTTCCCAGAAGCTGTGTTTCTGGATCCAATGCTTGTTGCGCCAGGCAAGATTCTAGATGGTTGATCCCTCCCTTGTGCCCATGAACTGAATTTGGTCCTGGTCGCTTATGTTCAGGGTGTACTTGGCCTTCCATAGGTTTGTCCACGGTACCGAATTGTCTTTTACCTATCTCCACCAGAGCTTTGCCCCGTAGGCTTCGTTAGTTACCTGTGGGTCCTGTAACCCCATGTCGCCTTTTCTTTTTGGGCTGCATACCTTATCCCAGGCCACTGGGGCCCATTTCTTTTTATGTTCTGAGCCGTGCCATAGGAAGTCTCGCTGGATGGCTCTTATCTTTTGTAGTATTCCTTTGGGGACTGGGAACACTGGCATCATATACATCGGGATTGCTTGAAGAACCGTTTTGGTGAGGATAAGCCTTCCAACCAGGTTTAGGGCTCTATATGCCTAGTTTTTTACCCTCTCCTACAGTTTAATGATAATGCCTTCCCACGTGGCCTTGGTGCAGGCTCTATCTGTCAGGGGGATTCCCAAGTATTTTGTTGGGAGCATTTTTCATTCAAACCCCAAAATGTTGGCCAGGCCGCGTTGAATTGTTGCATTAGTGTTGAAGAAATATATCATGGATTTGGAGTGGTTGATTTCTGCCCCCGAGGCTTCCCCGAAGTCTTCTAAAATTCTTTTAAAAGCCTTTGCTTCCTTTACCGTGGGTGTGCCATGGAGTGGGGTATCATCAACAAATTTTTTGGTGTGTGGAGGTTGGACAATTTTCATAAGGTTTGATACCTTTTATTTCCTCAGCTGCAGTTGCGATTTTAATACTTTTGCTTATCCCTTCCATCATTAGAATGAACAGGAAGGGGGACAACGGGTCCCCTTGTCTTATGCCTCTGGATGGACAGAAAGGTTTTACTAGGGCTCCATTGATTAGTAGCGAGTAGCTTGTCGTCGAGACTAGAGTGACTATCTAGTTGATCCAGTGGTGGTCGAACCTAAAATCTTCCAGAGTCTTAGCCATGTAGTGCCAGCTTATTTTGTCGTAAGCCTTCTCCATATCAAGTTGGATTATCATCCCCCCTCTCCTTTGGCTTTTCAACGTGTGAATGATCTCATGGGATTGGATGATATTGTCCAAGATTTGTCTGCCTTCCACAAAACCCGCATGTTCCTGTGAAATCAGTGTGGGAAGTAGTGGCTTCAGTCTATTGGCTATGACTTTGGATATTATCTTGTAAACTACATTGCATAAAGCTATAGGCCTGTAGCGATCCAGGGTTCTAGCTTCATTTTCTTTCGGGATTAGAGTGATCATTGTGGCATTTAAAGCTTTTAGGATGGATGTCGATCTCCTGGAGTCCTCCACCACCCCGTAAATATCATGCTTAACCACTTCCCAACAGGCTTTGAAGAATTCCACTATGAATTCATCCGGGCCTGGGGCCTTTCCGTTGGGCATCTCCTGGACCACTTGGTCAATTTCTTCCTTGGTAATGGGTTTGCTTAAGCCAACGTTTTGCTCCTCTATAACCAGCTTGGGGATGTGCTGAATTATTCTTTGTATGGCCTCTGATCTATCTTGGTTTGGTTCTTGGGCTATCCCCTGGAAGTGGTTGACCAGTGTATTCTCAATTTCCTGGCGGGATTCTCTTTCGATCCCGTCTTGATCCCTAATCTTCAAGATTTTGTTGTGGGATCTCCTTGCAATAGTCGTTCTGTGAAAAAACTTGGTATTCCTCTCCCCCTCCTTTAGCCACCTCATTCTGGACTTTTGACGCCATAGGGTTTCTTTCTGTAGGCATCTTGCTTCCCATTCCTGGTTCATATGGATCTCTTCCTTTTTCCGGTCCTCTATATATCCCTCTTCGATGCATTGTTCTTGTAGTTTCCTCATTCTGTCCTCGATCCTTTTTTTCCCCTGGTTTATATTTCCAAAGACCTCCTTGTTCCACTCCTTGAGTTTTTGTTTGATGTATTTGAGTTTTTTGTAAAGTTTGAACATACTTGTCCCTTGGTCTGGAAGTTCCTCCCACCACCACTGGTTGATGTT
>SNQJ01S0052851.1:31372-45753 GCA_010110895.2 Picea sitchensis | reverse complement strand
TCTCCAATGCAATCCCAGGCCGGTAGTGATGGAAGCTGCTACTGCTGACAGGACAAGTCTGGCTGAGAAGAAGAAACATGGGCCCTCCAGGGCCATGCTCAAGTCAATCTCTTTCTCGGTACTCCATGTCTAGGACCATGTGGGCCTCGAGACATGATCTCCTAGTTATCCCTAGATATCAGGGATAACAATATCCCAAAGTGGACCCACACTCGTTCGAAGAAGATATTGGCAGTATCTGTCACTGTGACATTCGTCTTATAGGTTGTGAGGATGGCCATCTTCGAATACCAATCAACAACCATAAACACACAACCATTTCCTTGCTTGGTGGACGACAAGCCAGACATGAAATCCATTGAGATGGAATCCCAAGGCTTCTTGGGGATAGGAAGAGGGGTGTATAAGCCTCACTTCTTGATGGCTGGCTTGGCAATGGAACATGCAGTGAAAGATTTGATATAGTTGCTGACGTCCTGTTGAAGTTTTGGCAAATAAAAATGTTTCTGAAGAACGACCACAATTTTCTCTATGCCAAAATGTCCTACCACCCGACTGTAGTGGGATTCTCAAATTAGCTTTGCACACTCTCTTGTAGGAACACAGAGATGGACCACATGGCATAAGAGTCTGTCCTGAATGTGAAAATCAGTGACAATTGCGCCTATACCCAAGAGCTGATAGGAGGTGGTGAAGTACAGATCTTGCTGATAAAGTTGGGGCCACTCAGATGCTTCATGTCCACAGGAATGGAGCACAATGGTGAGGGCAACCACAGGAGGCCGACTAAGGAAGTCAACGACATGATTGGAGATACTTGTCTTATACTTGATGTTGAGATGGAACTATTGCAGGTAGGTGGACCACTTCTGATGGTGGTCATTCTGCAATTTCCCCTATGTCTGTATGAATTGCAGAGGCTTGTGATCATTGTGTATGATTGTTTCTTTCCCCATAATGTAATGTTTCCATTGATGTCAGGCTTGTACAATGGAATACATTTACTTGTCATAGGTGGGGTATTTCCAGATAATATCGGAGAGTGTCATACTATGGTATGCCACCGGATGCCTGTGCTGAGTGAGAACTATGCCCACAACATAATCAGATGCACCAGTCTTGATCTCAAATGATTGTTGTAGATCGACAAAGGAGAGTACTAGAGCTGAGAAAAAGTGATGCTTCAGATCATCAAATGCTTGTTTCTGCTCCTTCCCCCCCAACAACTTGGCCCTACTACCGCCCTTGGTCACCTGGATGAGGGCCCATGCAATATGGGAGAATCCCAACATGAACTGTTGGTAGAAGTTGGCTAGTCCCAAGAAGCTTCAAAGCTCAGTCAGTGTGGTCGGGGATGGTCAGTCATGGATGAATTGGATCTTAGCTGGATCAACAAGTACCCCATTCTCATCAACAATATAGCCCAAGTATTGGACCTTGTTCATGCCAAAAGAGAGTTTTTCCAAGTTGGCATAAAGCTTGTGTTGTCGCAGAGTGCTCAAAACCTATTGAATATGTCGCATGTGCTCCTCACAAGTTCTAGTGAAGATGAGGATGTCATCCAAATATACTACCATGAAGGAGTTGGTGAAGGGTCTTAATACATCATCCATCAACCTCATGAAAGTGGATGGTGTATTTGTTAAGCCAAAGGGCATGACTATCCATTCGTAGAGACCTTCTTTAGACTTGAATGTTGTCTTCCATGCATTAGTTGGTTTGATGGGAACCTGGTGGTAGCAAGATTTTAGGTCAATCTTGCTGGAGAAATTCCCCCCCTTGAGTTGGTCAAGAAGGTCATCGATCTTGGGAATGGAGTAGTGGTTCCTGACTGTGATTTTGTTTAAGGCTCTGTAATCAATGCAGAGTCGCTAAGTCCCATCCTTCTTCTGCACTAGTACAATCGGGCTTCTGCGAGGGGAGGAGATAGGTCTGATGTGCCCCTTTTGAAGAAGCCCTCAGATCTGATGCCTGATTTCGTCATTTTCCATCAACAAGCGCCGACAGACTGGTCCATTAGGTAGAGGTGTGTTGGGGGTCAGATCAATTGGATGCTTGACTTGGTAGTGTGTCGGTACCCCTATAGGTGAGGAGAAGATGTCTCTGTATTATTCCACGATCCTGTCCACTTGATTCTGCTACAAAGAGAGGCGTTGTGTAGAGGCCACCGATGTAGTGGTGACCTTCTGCTTACTGTGAGCATGGATCAAAAAGAAGAAGAACTTCCTAGTCTGTGAAATGACCTTACTGCATTGTTTAACAGAGATTAAAGGAACAACAGTAGGTAGTGCTACCTCTGGGATCTTGTACAATTGTCTACCGAAAGTAATAATAACACTACGGGGTCTAGACTCATACACAACATGACGCTTCCACAAATATGGTTGTCCTAAAAGAACATCACAAACTTCAAGGGGAGAAATATCACATAGTACCTCATCTTTGAAAGGCTTGATGTCATAGGGAAGATGACACTGTTGGATGACACGAAGATCTCTTCCTTGGTGAAGCCAACCGATGGTGTAGGGTTGCGGGTGCGGTTTCGTTGGAAGGTCTAGCTGCTTGACGACCTTTTTTGAATCAAGTTCTTATGACTACCACTAAGCAGAGCCCCCTTTACCCACATATGCGAGTGAAAGAGGCGTTCCCCTTCCTCTGGTTCTTCTGGTTCACTTGGTCGTACTTTGGTGGTAGCGACAATGGCATTGGGTTCAACATTGATAATCTGCTTCCCTCCTTCAGGATTTGAATCAGAATCAGAATCAACCTCTGACTCAGAAGCCTTCAGCTCGGCCACAAAGGACTGCTTGGAGCGACATTCTTCGGTGTTGTGCCAAGGAATTTTATGGTACTCACACCATTTTCTCGTGTCCTTCTTCATCTTCTCATTACCCTTCTTGTGTTGCGGCTTGGACTGGTTGTCCCAAGGGAGACCATCTCGACTTGGTCCCTTGCTATGTGGGTTGGGGCTGCCTTTTCCCTGCTTCGGCTGTGAGGGGTTTGAAGATCCAAACTCTCACCTTTTTTGCTTAAATTTCTACTCGATCTTAGCAGCGTATCTATAAGTCGTTCCCAATGAGGCGATGTCCAGGAACTCCATTTCTATTTGAATGTATCTATAAAAACAACCGCAGTATTTGAGCACCAGATGACGCTCAGAGTCTTTGATACCCAATTTGGTGCGTAGGGTATGGAAAATATTGGTGAAATCTGGTATTGTTTGGTCCCTTTCTTGACGTAGGGTGGTCCATCTGGTGTACTGATCATCGTAGCTTCCAACAAGGTAGTATTTTTTTTTAATGGCTTCTCGGAAGGAATCCAATGTAGGGTCCACCACAAACATTGTAGATTCCTCCACGACCCTTTCCTCAGAGTAAGTATCCCACCAATATTTAACATGGGGAACAACCTTGAGGAGTGCAAAAGTGATCTTTTCCCTATCAGAAAAATTGTGGACCAAAAATATCCTTTGAGAAGATTCAACCATTTATCTACAACATTTGCATCTATCAATCCTTCAAATAATGAAATATAAAAATTTAGTTGTACCTTGAAGGGGGTTGCATGGTTGCTTGATGAAGATGCTTCTCCTGTGGGAAACCATCGAAGGATCTGCACGAAGTTGTCTATCATTTTGTTCCTTTGTCGCGAGGGATTCCTCGAGCAACATTTTAATAGGATCTGTTGCTCCATCATATTTATTTTCATCCCCCATGGGTTGGTGTCAGGATTGATGCGACCGATATTGCAATACCTTGATTGGTTTGAGTCCTAACTTCTTGTACCCATATCTTGTCGGGGACATGCACGAAGAAAAATAAATGAAGAAGAGACCGCTCCGATACCATTGATCCAGATTTAGGAGTGAAATAAAGTGATTAACATAATGAATATAATAAACAAAGAGATATGAAGAATATCACAAATATCCAGTGAACAATATCTTCCATTAAATAATGAAATAGGTTGAAACTGTAAAACTGCAGAACTGAAACACTTGCTCGAATGGTGGTAACTATCTCTGAGAAGAGATGTGGCTGCTATGTGCATCTGTCTGAGTAGAATCGATTACAATGAGGCTCCAGAGGCCTTTTTTATATTACTCATGAATATCAAAACTCTAGACATCCAAAAAACTAACCCTAGAAGATGAAACGTCAAAAGTCATGTGGGCCCTATGGGCAAGTTGGTGTAATTTGGTACCTCAACTTCCCAGGGTCGTAACTTTTGCATATGACCTCCATTTGAGGCGCGTGATAGCCTGTTGGAAAGGTCTTTCAAAGAAATACACATTCTACCATCAAACTCTAACTTCAACTATAGTTTGACAGTGGCGAGCCAAAAAAACAACGTTTAGGGCCCCAAAACGACCCTGAAAGTACAAAAAGATGTGTCGACATGAAAACATACAAAATAAGCCAGTTGGATTAGGCAAGAGCCCATTCGTATCCACCTGGACGATGTGTGGGGATTCAGACAACCCCAGAGAGGTAGAACCCACAATTACAAAGAAGTACAAAAGAAGTAGAATGCGTTGAACAAAAACGGACACGAGGAGCCAGTTGGAATAGGTGGGTGGCCACCAATATCCACCTGGATCACATTTTCTTTCAAGTCTGCATTAAATAAACAAATTTTCACATCCATTTGATGAAATTTCCATCCATTCTATGTTTCCAAGGAAAATAGAGTACGAATGGTAGCCCATTTTTGTTGTGCGGGCAAAAGTCTTATCATAATCAATAGCTTCTTTTTGTGCATATCCTTTTTCCATGAGCCTCACTTTGTGATTTTCAAGTGAGCCATCTGATTTGTAATTGCTCTTGAAGACCCATTTGCAATCAATTAGTTTGGTTTCGAATGGAGGATCCACCTTCTCCCATTTCCCATTCTTCATGAGAGCATCATACTCCTTTTGCATGGCTTCTTTCCACTCATCATGAGAAATAAAGTTTTCAAAGGAAGTTGGTTCAAAGTTGGTAGATAAATTCAATTCACAATCATATGAAACATCCACATCGTCTACATCACCTGAATCTAAATTATCTACATCACGTCCATCTTGTCTTGTAGATATTTTGGTTCCTATCTTTCTAACCTCATAAGGATGAATACTTTCAAGTGTCTTTATGAGCCACTTTGGTGGACCTTTCCGAGATGGTCCAAGTTGCTCAGCTAATTGAGATCGTGTTGAATTCTAATCAAGGTTTAGCCTTTCAATCATCTCAATCAAATCATCCAAATGAACTTCAGGTTATGATGAAGTGGTTGTAACTTCTTCATGAGGGGTAGATGGTGCTTCAAAAATATATTTTGGAGATTGATCCAAGATAGGGGGCCTCCCTTCAAGATGTGGAATATCATCATCACATTTGTGATATGTATTTACATGAGTGAATCTATCCAGATGATCAAGTTGTCGCTCAACAATTTTTTCATTCTTAGAGGATTCAAGAAAAATTACATCTATGGACAGACTGAACTTCTTGTTTACCTCATCGTAAAGATGATATGCCTTGGTGGTATATGAGTACCTCAAGAAGATGCACTTCCGACTCCTTGCATCAAGATTATTTCATTGATCCTTAGGAATTAAGGCATAGTTGGTGGAACCAAAGACCCTAAGATACCTTGTCGAAGGAATGCGACCATACAACATTTCGTAAGGAGTCTTGTTCCCAAGAGTATGATATGGACTCACGATTTTCACATATACTTCACATGGAACTACATTAGTCCAAAACATCAATTTCACATTTTTGAAAACATCATGGAACAAATCATATTTAAGAGAGTCTTGTTCATTCTTTTAGATACAATATTATGTTGAGGATTGTATGGAACAATGGTTTTATGCTTGACCCCATGTTGGAAAAGGTAGCTTTCAAACTCATTTGAAGTGTATTCCCTTCCATTAACAGTACACAGAGTGCCAACACAAGATTGTGCTTCATTTTGAATCCATACATGAATTTTTTTTAAAGTTTTAAAAGCCTGTGATTTTTCTTTCAACAAGTACACCCAACACATCTTGGAGTAATCATAAATAAAAGACATGATATATTTATTGCCATTAGCAAATGGAACAGGGATGGGGTCACACAAATAAAAAAGTATCAATCCAATTTTTCAACATGCCATTGAAGTCGAATCATGAAAAGGTTGTTTGCTATGTTTTCCAATGATACAAGCATCACATTGTTTCCAATTTCTAGGAATAGTTGGCAAACTGGAAACACCATTCTTTTTCAACAAACAAAGGTTGTCATAATTAATGTGTCCAAATATAACATGTCGTAAGAGACTAGATGACAATGTACCTTCATCGTGGTGAGAGGGGTATGTATAATTCTATGCATGAGCAAATGTCCCTTTCAACTTCAATAATATTCCATTCTCCACTCCTATCATAATGACCATGTTGTTAGAATCCTTTCTTATTTCAACTTTGCCAGCGAAGATATGAATAGAGTGACCTTGTTGTTGAATGTGCACAACATACAACAAGTTTCTTCACGGCTCAGGAAAATCATGCAAAAGAAAATATGGGAGTCCGAGCAATTTAAGCCCGACGATGCCAATTCCCAAAGGTTCAAGACTTGATTTAACTGCAAAATAAACTATACCATTTACATTGACATTGAAGTCTTCAAAGAAATCTCTTTGGAAGGCCATGTGGTAGGTTGCACTAGTGTCTAGTAGCCAATGCATCTCTCCAAGAATCAAATGAAGTGTTATACAAATATTCAGTTACTCCAATATTGCAATGGGCAACAATATAATGAGCAGATTCAGGTGCATTACCTTTCGCTAGGTCTGATGCTTCATTAGAGGAAATTTGCTCCAAGAATGGGTCTCCTAAGGAAATTATTAAATAATAGTATGTGTGTGACACATTAAAGCCATGTATGCCACATCACATTGCCATATAAGCTAAACCAATTTGAAATTACAAGATAGGAGTTAAAAATAATAATGAGAAGTTAGATTCTTGTGCATAGACAATAAATGATAATAAATGTCATACACTAAATAATTATTATTAATATATAATATGAAAATAAATTAAATAATATATTATTAATATATGATAATAATATATAATATAGTCATAATATAATAATAGAATATATAATATAATCATAATATAATATAAATTAATGACTATAATATAATATTACTATAAATGAATGTGAATGTGACAACATTAGAATAAACGTATAATATGATATAATGATATATTATAATAATATTAAATATATAATATAGTCATAATATAATATCAATTAATAACTATAATAAAATAATAATAACTATAATAAAATAATAGTATGAATGCATATATATAAGAAAAGGTTAATACTTATTATATTGTAATACAAATGTGAATGTGGTTAATATGATATAATGATATATTATAATAATATTAAATATATAATATAGTCATAATATAATATCAATTAATAACTATAATAAAATAATAGTATGAATGCATATATATATATATATATATATATAAGAAAAGGTTAATACTTATTATATTGTAATACAAATGTGAATGTGGTTGATGTATTAGATGATATAGTTATTATAGTTCATTATAATATAATACAAATGTCAATGTGTGAGACGTATTAGAGGAAATTTCTAGTATGAATTAAAGATGAAAAGGTTAACACATACTACCAATTGATATGAATTAAATACAAATAAAAATTATATAATACTATATTAATAAGTATATTACAACTTTATAGCTACTAACTAAATATTATATAGTAATTATATAAGTTCTAGTTTAAATGTGCTTAGTTTTTGCTCTTTTCTGGTCATATTTTCCGAGCATATTTGCCCGAAATCCGGCGAGATATTGTTGAATTTGCATATTTGAGTGGTTAAATCTGTTTATTCTGAGTGTTCTAGGGGTGTGTTTTAGCATGTCGAATCCATTTCTGCATTCGGAAATGCAATTTAAACAACAAAAGGTTGTGATTTCGTGAGGATTTATGTTGTCAGAATTCGGCGAGGAGGGAAAAAACGTAGAAGAGTTGAACAACACCATTATATAATATTACAAATTAATAACTATATAATATAATAATAACAATACATTATTAATATACGATGGAAGCACATATTATTATTGATGTATAATAATAATGGAAATATAATAAATAAATGATAATAGATATCAGATAATAAATAACAAAAGTACTAATAATATAAAATATCCCATATTGAGTATTTCAAAGATATTAAACATATCTCGAGACTCTCATCAAGATCTTATAAATATTGTTAAATAGAAAGATAACACTTAATCATCCTTGACATTTATATGTCCAACTCAACTATTATGGTTGACTCAATTCTTGGAAATTCTATTGGTTATTAAATTTCCAACTCAACAAGCACGATTTTTCTTATAAGGCCCATTTTTGGAGCAAATTTCCTCTAATGTACCTTTGTCTTTTTTCTTATCTTGCTTCTCTTCGATTTTCTCCCAAGGGACTCTACATGTCTTTGTTTCATGTGACCTATTATTTCCACAATGGACACAATGAAGATCAGATCTCTTGTGGGGATTATGCCTACCCCCCCTGAAATTCTTCTTTCCATGTCCTTTCTTATTTCCTTCTCCTCTAGAAGAATCATGTAATTGATTCTTCCCTTTTTTGACAAGAGGATGCATTTCGCCACCAAGATACCAAGATGACCATGGTCAGAGGCTCTATGCCAAATGAGAAATAATCATTGGGGATCAAGGAAGAGGTATTAGAAACTGAGACCCAAAGTGTTGGTTGACCTTCCAAGGGTTAAACCTTGCACCAATTTGTTGAAAATTCCAAACTCTATCATGCGCTTGAAAACACACGATGTTTTGCTTTTGTTACAGATGGTGAAATCAAAGTATGTTGAAGACGCATTTAAGGTATTGAAGAGAACTTCCCATTGATATAAGATGCTTTCTCTGTTGTAGCCCGTGGAGAGAGAAAATTCTTCTTAAAATTCAAGGTACACATGGTTGCACTGTTTTACAGAGCTTTGATACTTCAATCAATGACATCTCATAAACCGGGAAACATAATGAAATTCCGTAAAGGACCCATTTGAACCACCAAACAATCCTTTAAAATGAGATATAATATGCCCTCTAAAGGCACATATGGAAAGACAACATAGTCTTGTATGATGACAAAGAAACATGTAATGCAAGAACAAATATGCGATGAACAATCCACGAACTGCGGGAGTGTGACCAAGGGATTCGAGATTTGGTAAGCTCACGAGATGTACGCGATGTGCAACAAAATAGAGGGGTTTATACTCATAGCAAAAATAGAAAAATAAATCGAGGAAATTGTGGACAAAAGCAACATGGGAGAAGGTAAGCAGCTCATGAGAGATCATGGAGTTATCAAGAAAACCTATACTCTGATACCACTATCTGGTAGAGGGTTGAATAACTCCACGGATTGATTTTGATTTGCATTAACGTGAGATATTCATTATTACAATGTGAAGTGACCTTTGGTTTCACCTTCCAAGAAGTTCAAATGACTCTTCATTTTTATCCTAAATAATATTTACAAAGTACCATAATGCCAAGGATTATGTATCTAACATTCCTAGTAGAAATCTAGTCTTGTTCCAAAAAAGGTGTTTTGGTTCGCTCGAGCCCAAAAATATTCCTTGTGTATGATAAAATTTTAGATATTTCCACTTGTTATCTAGTATGAATCAATCCTACACCACTGAAGTTCCCAAGTGAGTCAAAATAAAACATATCAAACAAATAAAAAATCGCCATTGTTGTTGTATTATCTGAGGATTGATGATGCCCCCATCAATGACACCAATTTGTTATCACTTAGATCTGCACCAAGAATACCTCAAAGAAAATTATGAGCAATTAACCCAAAGTCACCGCTAATCATTCTTTCATTCAGTTTGGTGCTTCCCCAGTCGCAAGGGGGCATCCCTAGTGTTCATGCACTGTCAATCACTTAGAAAAATTTGTGTGTTAGTATGAAAGATCATGTTAATCCCTAGACAGATCCCCATGTTAAGTATAAAACCCCTTATCAAGCCCTATATATTGAATTATTACATTTCTAGTGTTATATTAGTAGGTAAGCTAGAACATTTCATTGCACCCTTTCATTATAATTGTACCCTTTGTCTCCTATATGTATACCGAGGAGACCTAGTCTTGAGGGCATGCTATCTCATCTTGTACATTGAATATATGGTAAAAGGAGGTTTCCCTCTTGAAGTGGAATGTTATTTATTGACTTTTTATCATTCTCAAGGCATTGGTTCATAACATTTCCGTTCATAAGCGTGCAAGCAACCAAAGACATAAGGATGTTTATACTTAGGAATGATAGAGAATTTCAATTTACACCGCTAATTATGAAAGAAAAAAAGAAGATAATGTGTGCTTTAAATGATCAATACAATCAAAGAAAAGACACTTAGGCCACCCACACCACTGTACAAAATAAGATTATTGAACCAACGAATTCGAGAAGATGTGAAAAAATGCGTAGTCAAACTCTATCATTGTATTAGTCAAAAGATTGTTTGCATCATAGCGACAAAATACATGATGGGCTACAATATTATTCTCTGCAAAGAGTGTAAGCAGTAAGAAGAGAGAGAGAAGATGGAAGATAAAGTGTTGGTTGCTCACTACAAAGCTTTGCTTAAACAATTTCAGTCGCCCTGCTTATATAACTCTCTCAATTCCCAGAAAAGGAGGTGACCTACTCATGCAAAAAGTGTATGTTATTAGGTGGTTGTAATAAGTGAAGTAAACTGTTGAAAGTAACCACATAACAACCATAAATATCTTCAAAAATCCCACTAAGATGAGGTCGACCTCCTCCACAAATAACCAACTCATGTGTTTCCCCTAAATTTTTAATGTGATGTTCACTTAACTCAAGACAATTGAACTTTTCCTTAACTAAAATTTCTAAAATAAACTCATTGTCCAATGATAAGTTTTCCTTTCTTATGCACATTAACCCATGGGGTTTCCTTCTCTAAAAATAATCATCTCCCAGTTTCCAAAGTTAGCAAGAAGGAATAAATTAACCTAGGCACCCATCTTTGCTAAAAATAATTGATGAGTCATCCACCAAAAATAGAACTAAAGCATGCAACCAATTTTAGCTCACTACCAAATTTAGCAAAGGAGGCACCTAGGGTTTCACTAGAATAATGATGTGCCTAGGGTTTCCTTGAGAATGATGTTTCCATGTGTCACACTAGCACCATTAGATAATGGTGCCTTACCTTCCAATAATATGCATACTAAAAATAGCATCCAAACCCCTAAAAAATAGGAAAAACAAAAAATGAAGGTGAAGGGAACTATTAAGGGAACACTCCCAAATATAGCATAGGCACTACTAATAATAAGCTTTCTAAAAATAGGAACCTGACCCCTAAAAAATAGGAAAGATGAAACGTGAAGGGAATTGTTAGGAGAACATTTACAAATATAGCATACCTACAAATAAGCACTACTAAAAATTGAAATATCTCGCATGTCAATGAATTCAAGCTCATTAGGTTTGATTTTAAACAAGGAATCCAAAGATACACTCAAAATTTTCATATGAACCATGAAACTCTAATTGCTAAAAATAATAATGTATTTGATGTCGCTTGGAAAATCTCATTGGCATCATGAGCTTACAAATATCCCAAATATGTAATCTCCTCTAACCTGCGAACCTTTGAACTTGGGATCCTAGAAAATAGGAAGATCACTAATAATATCAATTTTCCCCAAAACTAATGAATATGATTTTGAAATTCCCTTGTCTCTTAAATGAACTTTGAGCCTTGGAAAACTTAACTCTAATCTTTGTGAAAGTTGTTTATGACTACCAGCTTAATGAAAGCTAGTTGGCTCTTGACCCTCCAGTTGCACAAGAAAATTTGGGGGTTAACACCCATCAATAAGTGTGTTGTAAGTATGTGCACTAGGAACCAAACCCCTCTCCACTATTTGAATAAAAATACCATGTGTGTGCATCTTGTTGATATTATGGTAGCTGTGGGAGGTATTAACCTCCATTTTTGACCTTTGATGAGATTAGAATATTCTGGAAGCAAGAAAAGACTTGGATATAGCTCTAGAAGAGAAGTCGGCTAAAGAAAATATTATATATTAAGTATTTAGAACCCATAAAGAGAAGTCGACCCAGATAGTTTGGTTAAAGAAGTATAAATATAGGATGCCAGTCTTCATTTTAGCCAGAATTCTTAGAATTGCAGAAATACACTTGTGCACACTGCAGAAGCCCAGTAGTGCACAAGTCTGGGGAGCAGTTGTTGCCACAGTTTTGAAATCTTCATTTTCGGTGTTTCTGGGTTGGACTCTCTGATCATTTTTGGTTATCTTTGCTTGGTGCATTAGCCTTGGTTGGCTATTGGTTTGCTACCAGAATTCTTCTCTCTGTCAAGGTCAAGGTGCTCGGGGTGGCATTAGTGCCTATGGTTGGGTGACAATATTGTTATATTGTCTATGGTTAAACGAGCACACCCACTTTACTAACAGGTTATGGGCCCACACCTCCTTCGTTCATTGTAACCACTGGAAGGAAGCTAATCCATAAGGTTATCAAGATCATTGAAGAACTGCCTCTAGGGTTTCTAGCATGTGCAGTTACCAAAGCACTGTTGCTAGGGTTACTAGCAGGTGCAGTTGTGGAAACCCTAAAAAATATTGTCTAGCACCTTATGATGGAATACCTTACTCAAGGAGAAAATATTTTAATGTGCCTTAGTCCAGTGCACCTCTTGGCACTCTTAGAAGGCAGAAACGTCAAGATTGAGATTTTGGGTCAAAGATTGACCAATTATCAGTCAACATAAATCATGAATGAAAAGACGAATCATCTACACTACTCAATGCTCATAGGAAGTCTTGAAGATGACGTGTGGATAATTGACAGTGGAGCTTCCAAGCATATGATAGGAGACCAAGCCATACTCTCCAATATAAATGAAAATAAGACATCGTACAAGGTAGAGCTTGGAGACAAAAACACTTACCCAGTTGAAAGAATTGGTCAAGCCTCCGTCAAATTGAAAATAGGTAACAATGTTCATTTAAGCAATGTCTTATATGTACCTAGTTTAGAAAAGAATCTTGTATCCATATCTTGCCTAGAAGACAAAGGAAACATAATAGCCTTTGTAGATGGAAAAGTATTATCTTGGCCTAGAGACTCTCGCATAGAGAATGCTAGAGTTATTGGAACTCGTGAAGGAAGACTATACAGACTACTAGAACAAAATGATGAAGCCCTTGTACATGATGAAGTCAATCCCAATGAAATTTGGCATAGAAGGTATGCTCATATAAACTATAAAGAATTACCCTTCCTCAAAAGGATGGTTGAAGGAATACCAGAACTACAGTCTACACATGAAGGAATTTGCAAAGGATGTGCTCTTGGTAAGAATGTTAAGAAACCATTCTCAAGCAGTAATAATAGATCTAAGGAAATCCTAGATTTAATACATTCATATGTGTGCGGTCCGATGCCAGTCAAATATCTAGGAGGTTCTCTTTACTATGTAATCTTCATAGATGATTACTCAAGAAAGACTTGTTTATATCTCTTGAAGACAAAGGACGAATTTTTCAACAAGTCTCAAGAATTCAAAGCAGAGATAGAGAACCTCACAAACAAGAAAATCAAGACCTTAAGAACAGATAATGGAGGAGAATATACATCCAAGGAATTTGTTTCCTTTTGCAAATCGACAGGGGTTAGGAGGGAGCTAATTGTTCCTCATAATCCTCAACAAAATGGCGTAGTAGAAAGGAAGAACAAGTCTATTGAAGAAACTGTGAAGGCACTATTGAACGATCAAGGTTTATCTATGTATCTATGGGAAGAAGCAGCCATGACAACAATATATGTTCAGAACAGAAGTCCTCACCACATATTGAAGGATATGACCCCAGAAGAAGCCTTCTTAGGAAAGAAACCTAATGTGGAACACTTAAGAATCTTTGGATGCCCTGTTTACTTTCACATCCCCAAGGATAAAAAGAATAAATTAGAACCCTCAGGAAAGAAGGGCATATTCGTGGGATACTGTGAATCATCCAAGTCCTATAGAATCTATATCTCGGAACAACATAAGGTTGAAGTCAGTAGAGACGTAACCTTCAATGAAAATATGGCTTTCAAGAAATCCATAGAAGAAACTATAGAAGAAGAAGAGTATGAAGAGCCTAATGAAGAAAGCACATGTCTTCCAGAAAGTTAGAATGAAGAAACATAACAACTTGATCATCTGATGCAACCATGTGAAAATATTGAATCAGACACTGTACCCAAAACCAA
>SNQJ01S0052851.1:0-25447 GCA_010110895.2 Picea sitchensis | reverse complement strand
CCCTTGATCTTGAAAAAGGCAAGATCTAATCTTGGCCTTTGGATCTAGGGTTGGGAAGGTGAAAAGACACTTTTGGGGGGAAAGTCATTTTTGGATTATAAAAGAATGCATTGGGTAGTGTGCAAGACATGTTGTGAAGACATTGGGAGGATGTTGAGAGCACATCGAGAAGAGAGTTAGAGAAATTTTCTGAGCATGCTTGAGAGAGGAAAGTGAGCAGCAAAGAGGGCATGTTTTTCGAGGAAAGACGACACGTTTCTTGAGAATTTTTTTTCAGAGAATTTTTGGCTGAAATATTTTTCTGCTATGGGAGGCCATATTGTACGGATCTGTATAGTCTGTACAGTCCGTACGGATTTGGCACAAAAATCGAGGCAATTTTTGGCACGGATTTCAAGGCAGATTTCAGTTTTTTGTTTGCTGTTTTTGGGCCATACGGAACAGTCCGTATAGCTGACTGTGGACATAGAAAACGAGGCAAAAAAGGTCGGACAACAGTATGGTTTTGGCACAAAAAACGAGGCAGATTTCTGTGGGATAGTTTTTGTGCTGTGAGGTATTTTCCTTGGCTGGAAATGTGATTTTGCTGCTGTTTTGTACTTTCCTGAAGCATAATAATAAGATCTCTCTCTCTCTCTCTCTCTCTCTCTCTCTCTCTCTCTCATTGGGTTTCCCCACATTGGGGTTTTCCCTGGAATTTGCCTAAATTTTTGCGTGTTATGGGTTGTTGTCCACTGTGTATTTCCGCTGCATATTTTGCTTAGCAATGTGTATTTCTGCTTATAGAAATTTCTGAATGTGGGTTTTATGCATTTTTGAAATTTATGAAGACAATTATCGTTGATTTGCTAAGTGTTTGACATAATTTCAGTTTGTTGATTTTAGTCATTAGAAAATCTACAATTTCTATGCAAATATCTTTGAACAAATTGTTGTACGTTATTTCATCGTGGAAATATTATTTCCTTTAATTACATAAAAAAACTCAAATGCCCTATGGAGATCACCAAACTTTAATTATCCATGAATCAGTGAGTTGTAAGTGACTATATTTGGAAATGAATCCTTCTGCAACATCTGATTATATAACTATTATACTTCTCAAATTTCAAATTCCTTGTAGAACTCATTCATTAAGGCATGGTAAGTGATGACAACAAACTTAAGGGATTTATTTTGCATCCCTTGAGAAACATGAAAATCCTTGTGGGTATCACCTAAACTAGTGTACCTATCAATACCAAGTTGTCTGTAACGACGTCTGGAGTCAAACCTCATCGACTAATGAATTCAAAATGTCTTCTACCTCGAGTGTCTTGCTTTCCCTACAAAGCCAATTTATAAGTGCATTGTAGCTAATAATATTGGGCATAAAGCCATTTTTCTACAATTCATTATGCAATCTAAATGTTTCCTACATGTTACCTAACCTATCATGTTTATCAATCAGTGTGTTGTACACTTGTCTATTTGGTAGAATATTTCTACTCATAATTCCTTCAAAAAATATTCATCATTGTGCAACCTACTTGCTTCGAATAATCCATTCATGAGAGCACCAAATGTTTATAAGATCGGGTATTAAGGCCCTTTTCTTGCATCATGTCGAGCAATCTGAAGCCTCCTTGGATATTTCCACCCTTAGCATGCCCATCCATTAGTGCATTAAATGTGACAATTGGACCAAATCAATTGTAGAAATATCTTTCAAGAGCTTGAGCCTCTTCAATATCATATGTCCTAGAAAACCCCTTAATGAATTATAAGTAATGACAATAGGCATGAGTGCCTCTTTTTCCCATTCCCTTATGTAATTGAAGAGCTTCGTCAATATTCACTATCCTATAATTCTCATCAACAAGGGTGTTATAAACAACCTCATCAAGATCCAATCCCCTTTTAGTAATTTCATTCAAAAGTGCTTCTACTTCCCTCATATTACCATGTTTACAAAGTGCATCAAGCAAACCATTGTCTGTGAAAATTTTGATTGCAAAACCATTCCATACCATTTCACCATGAAGCTCCAAAGCACCATGAATGTCTCTAAGTATCAAATGCACATCCCTCAATATGTTGTGAGTGACATTATTTGTGTTAAAAATTTGTACCTCGTACAAGTGTTACCCACATAGGCTTGGCGTCTAGCATGTGGGGAAATGTCCAAAAGTTATCCCTAAGACATCGACTTTACGAGATAATATAAAGTTAAAGTGATCTTTTGAGCATATTATATGAAAAGGTCTTTTCCCTTGCATTTTATTTAGACTCCTTTTTCTTGCTACATTCTACTACTCTTACAGAGCCCATTGATCATGTAGTTGTAAATGACTAAATTGGGCACCAAAACTTGAACCAACATGTGGCTTGGAATCTTAAAAGCCTCTTCTAGATTCTTGGTTTTTCAATAACCATCAATCATAGTATTATAACTGATCTGATTTGGAACCAAGCTATTGCTTAACATCACATGAAAAATCTTCCATACATGTTCATTTGCCTCCTTTTGCAAAGACCACTGACAATTGCAGTGTAAGGAAGTTGTCAAGCTTGCAACCCATTTCAATCCAAAAAGTATCATTACATATGTTTTCCTTCTAGATTCTTTGATATAGACGGATATTTAGAGNACCCTACTTCAAGCCTTCCACACATTTTTGGGGGGTCCAAAGTTATGATAGATTAATGTATGTTTATGTTAAGTCCATAGGGCTTGCCAATATTTTTCCAACAATGTATTACATTAAGGAAATAGAGTTACTTTGTGTAAGTTACACTCTCAACAAGTTGACATTTATTCTATCCACTTCCATGCCATATAGAAACCACATCAACATCACTTACATGGAGTTAGAAACGTATGGAATTTCCTAGAGAATTTTAGAAGCATTAAGAGAAAAAGAAAACCATAACTCTAATGACTGGGAAAATGTGATAAAAACATCATTGAAAGGGGACGACAAAGTTGAGCTTTGATTGTAGCATTGATGTTCCATCACAAAGCTACTGCCTAGAGGAGTAAGAGAGTAATAATAGGGTAGAGAAGAATAAGAGAATAGGTTACTTGTAGGGGACTATTGCAGACCATAGTGTTTCATATCTCCATAGTCAGTTCATACTTTCTCTATATGTTTCCCTTTAATCATTGTATTTTAAAGAAAAAGGACAAATTCATTTTTGAAGGTCAAATCTGATGTTCAAAGTTGTTTTCTGATGTGTTGAATTCTTTATTTCATGAGTATTGCATTTGTTTGCTTGTTCAAGCACTAAGTAATAAGAAAGCTTTGTTCATAGTAGAGTATAGTGTCATTGTCTAATAAAAGGACATGTTGGATAGGGTCCGCATGTCTCGAATATGCATATTTGACATGTGGATTCATGGAAACTCTAGTCCTACGTGTGGGACACATGTCTTATGTCATAGGTGTATCACACGTGTAGGACTAGCGTGTCCACAAATCCATGTGCTTGATATGCAGATTCAAGACACACAAACCCTATATAGCGTGACATGTTTTTTAGATGGTAACATTTGTTCTTTATTGTGTGGATATCACACTAGTCCTACATGTGGGACACATGGACTATGCCAAATGTGTGTCCCACACACATCGCACACTCAGGGCCTACATGTCCCAACATGTCCAACACTCGGGGCCAATGTGTCCCGATGTACTTGACACTCAAGATATAAAAAAATATTGAAAAAAAATCAGAATAATTCAAAAACATTGTGTAGATGTGTCCCAACATATCAAAAAATGTGTTTCAACATGTCAAAAATATGTCTTGGCATGTGTTTTAGTAGTCAAAAGAGGAGATATTTGTACATATGCATATCGGCCTTTGTCTTATATGCAAGTTGTTTATGACTACCAGCTTGATGAAAGCTAGTTGGCTCTCAACCCTCGAATTGCACAGGAAATTTTGGGGGTTAACACCCATCAATAAGTGTGTTGTAAGTATGTGCATTAGGAACCAAACCCCTCTCCACTATTTGTAAAAAAATATCATGTATGTGCTTTTTTCTATGCAAATATCTTTGAACAAATTTTTGCATGTTATTTCATCATGGAAAGATTCTTTCCTTTCATTTCATCAAAAAACTCAAATGCCTTATGGAGATTACCAAACTTTAATTATCCATAAATCAATGAGTTGTAAGTGACTATATTTGGAAATGAATCCTTCTGCAACATCTGATTATATAACTATTATACTTCTCAAATTTCAAATTCCTTGTAGAGATCATTCATTAAGGCATAGTATGTGATGACAACAAACTTAAGGGATTTCTTTTGCATCCCTTGAGACATGAAAATCCTTGTGGGTATCACCTAAACTAGTGTACTACCAAGTTGTATGTAATGACGTCTGGAGTTAAGCCTCATCCACTAATGAATTCAAAATGTCTTCTACCTCTAGTGTCTTGCTTTCCCTACGAAGCCAATTTATAAGTGCATTGAACTAATAATATTGGGCATAAAGCCATTTTTCTACAATTCATTATGCAATCTAAATGCTTCCTAAATGTTACCTAACCTATGATGTTTGTCAATCAGTGTGTTGTACACTTGTCTATTTGGTAGAATATTTCTACTTATAATTCCTTCAAAAAATATTCATCGTTGTGCAACCTACTTCCTTCGAATAATCCATTCATGAGAGCACCAAACATTTATAAGATCGGGTATTAAGGCCCTTTTCTTGCATCCTGCCGAGTAGTCTAAAGCCTCCTTGGATATTTCCACCCTTAGCATGCCCATCCATTAGTGCATTAAATGTGACAATTGGACCAAATCAACTGTAGAAATATCTTTCAAGAGCTTCAGAGCCTCTTCAATATCAAATGTCCTAACAAACCCATTAATGAATTATAAGTAATGACAATAGGCATGAGTGCCTCTTTTTCCCATTTCCTTATGTAACATAAGAGATTTGTCAATATTCACTATCTTATAATTCTCATCAACAAGGGTTTTATAAACAACCTCATCAAGATCCAATCCCCTTTTAGTCATTTCATTGAAAAGTGCTGCTACTTCCCTCATAATACCATGTACAAAGTGCATCAAGCAAATCATTGTCTGTGAAAATACCGATTACAAAACCATTCCATACCATTTCACCATGAAGCTCCAAAGCACCATGAATGTCTCTAAGTCTCAAATGCACATCCCACAATATGTTGTGAGTGACATTGTTTGTGTTAAAAAGTTATACCCCAGACAAGTGTTTCCCACATAGGCTTGGCATCTAGCTTCCGGGGAAATGTCCAAAAGTTATCCTTAAGACATTAACTTTATGAGATATAAAGTTAAAGTGACTTTTTGAGGATATTAAATGAAAAGGTCGTTACCCTTGCATTTTATTTAGAGTCCTTTTGCTTGCTACATTCTACTACTCTTGCTGAGCCCATTGATCATGTAGTTGTAAATGACTAAATTGGGCACCAAACCTTGAACCAACATGTGGCTTGGAATCTTAAAAGCCTATTCTAGATTCTAGGTTTTTCAATAACCATCAATCATAGTATTATAAGTGATCTGATTAGGAACCAAGCTCTTACTTAACATATCATGAAAAAGCTTCCATACATTGTCATTTTCCTCCTTTTGCAGAGACCACTGGCAATTGCAGTGTAAGGAAGCTATCAAGCTTGCAACCCATTTCAATCCAAAAAGTATCATTACATATGTTTTCCTTCTAGATTATTTGATATAGAGGGATATTTAGAGTTATGAACATGCAGACGGGAGAGAGGGGGGTCGGGGGGGCATTTTATATCATAACTTGAATTTCATAGTTTCAAACTTTTAGACCCTACTTCAAGCCTTCCACACATTTTTGGGGGGTCCAAAGTTATGATAGTTTAATGTATGTTTATGTTAAGTCCATAGGGCTTGCCAAGATTTTTCCAATGGTGTATTACATTAAGGAAATAGAGTTACTTTGTGTAAGTTACACTCTCAACAAGTTGACATTTATTATGTCCACTTCCATGCAATATGGAAACCACATCAACATCACTTACATGGAGTTAGAAACATATGGAATTTCCTAGAGAATTCTAGAACCATTAAGAGAAAAAAAAAAAACCATAACTCTAACGATTGAGAAAATGTGATAAAACAACCATTGAAAGGGGAGGACAAAGTTGAGCTTTGATTGTAGCATTGATGTTCCATCTCAAAATTACTGGCTAGAGGACTAAGAGAGTAATAATAGCGTAAAGAAGAATAGGTTCATTGTAGGGGACTATTGCAGACCATAGTGTTTCATAGCTCCATAGTCAGTCCATAACTTCTCTATATGTTTCCCTTTAATCATTGTATTTTAAAGAAAAAGGACACGTTCCTTTTTGAAGGTCAAATTTGATGTTCAAAGTTGTTTTTTGATGTGTTGAATTCTTTATTTCATGAGTATTGCATTTGTTTGCTTGTTCAAGCACCAAGTAATAAGAAATATTTGTTCATAGTAGAGTATAGTGTCATTGTCTAATAAAAGGACACGTTGGATAAGGTATGCATGTCTCGAATATGCATATTTGACATGTGGATTCATGGAAATGCTAGTCCTACGTGTGGGACACATATCTTATGTCATAGGTGTATCCCACATGTAGGACTAGTGTGTCCACAAATCCACGTGTTTGATATGCAAATTCAAGACACACAAACCCTATATAGTGTGACATGTTTTTTAGATGGTAACATTTGTGCTTCATTGTGTGGATATCACACTAGTCCTACATGTGGGACACATGGACTATGCCAAATGTGTGTCCCACACACATCAGACACTCAGGGCCTACATATCCCAACATGTCCAACACTCAGGGCCAATGTGTCTCGATGTACTTGACACTCAAGATATAAAAAAATATTGAAAAACAAAATCAACATAATTCAAAAACATTGTGTAAATGTGTCCCAACATATCAAAAAATGTGTTTCAACGTGTCAAAAGTATGTCTTGGCATGTGTTTGAGTAGTCAAAAGAGGAGATATTTGTATATATTTACACAAGCCTTCGTCTTATATGCAAGTTGTTTATGACTACCAGCTTGATGAAAGCTAGTTGGCTCTTGACCCTCTAGTTGCACAGGAAAATTTGGGGGTTAACACCCATCAATAAGTGTGTTGTAAGGATGTGCATTAGGAACCAAACCCCCTCCACTATTTGAATAAAAATATCATGTATGTGCATCTTTCTATGCAAATATCTTTAAACAAACTGTTGTATGTTATTTCATCATGAAAATATTCTTTCCTTTCATTTCATCAAAAAACTCAAATGCCTTATGGAGATCACCAAACTTTAATTATCCATGAATCAGTGACTTGAAAGTACCTATATTTGGAAATGAATCATTCTGCAACATCTGATTATATAACTATTATACTTCTCAAATTTCAAATTCCTTGTAGAGCTCATTCATTAAGGCATGGTATGTGATGACAACAAACTTAAGGGGTTTATTTTGCATCCCTTGAGAAACATGAAAATCCTTGTGGGTATCACCTAAACTAGCGTACCTATCAATACCAAGTTGTATGTAACGACGTCTGGAGTCAAACTTCATCGACTAATGAATTCAAAATCTCTTCTACCTCGAGTGTCTTGCTTTCCCTACGAAGCCAATTTATAAGTGCATTGTAGCTAATAATATTGGGCATAAAGCCATTTTTCTACAATTCATTATGCAATCTAAATGTTTCCTACATGTTACCTAACCTGTCATGTTTATCAATCAGTGTGTTTTATACTTGTCTATTTGGTAGAATATTTCTACTCATAATTCCTTCAAAAAATATTCATTGTTGTGCAACCTACTTGCTTCGAATAATCCATTCATGAGAGCACCAAATGTTTATAAGATCGGGTATTAAGGCCCTTTTCTTGCATCATGTCGAGTAGTCTGAAGCCTCCTTGGATATTTCCACCCTTAGCATGCCCATCCATTAGTGCATTAAATGTGACAATTGCACCAAATCAATTATAGAAATATCTTTCAATAGCTTTAGAGCCTCTTCAATATCATATGTCCTAGCAAACCCCTTAATAAATTATAAGTAATGACAATAGGCATGAGTGCCTCTTTTTCCCATTTCCTTATGTAACTGAAGAGCTTCGTCAATATTCACTATCCTATAATGCTCATCAACAAGGGTGTTATAAACAAGCTCACCAAGATCCAATCCCCTTTTAGTCATTTCATTGAAAAGTGCTTCTACTTCCCTCATATTACCATGTTTACAAAGTGCATCAAGCAAACCATTGTTTGTGAAAATACTGATTGCAAAACCATTCCATACCATTTCACCATGAAGCTCCAAAGCACCATGAATGTCTCTAAGTATCAAGTGCACATCCCTCAATATGTTGTGAGTGACATTGTTTGTGTTAAAAAGTTGTACCTCGGACAAGTGTTTCCCACATAGGCTTGGCGTCTAGCATGTGGGGAAATGTCCAAAAGCTATCCCTAGGACATTAACTTTGTGAGATATAAAGTTAAAGTGACTTTTTGAGCAATTAAAAGAAAAGGTCTTTGCCCTTGCATTTTATTTAGAGTCCTTTTGCTTGCTACATTCTACTACTCCTGCACATCCCATTGATCACGTAGTTGTAAATAACTGAAGTGGGCACCAAAACTTGAAACAACATGTGGCTTGGAATCTTAAAAGCCTCTTCTAGATTCTTGGTTTTTCAATAACCATCAATCATAGTATTATAAGTGATCTGATTAGGAACCAAGCTCTTGCTTAACATCTCATGAAAAAGCTTCCATACATGTTCATTTGCCTCCTTTTGCAGAGATCACTAACAACTGCAGTGTAAGGAAGCTATCAAGTTTGCAACCCATTTCAATCCAAAAGGTAACATTACACATGTTTTCCTTCTAGATTCTTTGATATAGAGGGATATTTAGAGTTATGAACATGCATACAGGAGGGAGGGCGGGGGCATTTTATATCATAACTTGAATTTCATAGTTTCAAACTTTTAGACCCTACTTCAAGACTTCCACACATTTTTGGGGGGTCCAAAGTTATGATAGATTAATGTATGTTTATGTTAAGGCCATAGGGCTTGCCAAGGTTTTTCCTACAGTGTATTACATTAAGGAAATAGAGTTACTTTGTGTAAGTTACACTCTCAACAAGTTGACATTTATTTTGTCCACTTCCATGCCATATGGAAACCACATCAACATCACTTACATGGAGTTAGAAACGTATGGAATTTCCTAGAGAATTCTAGAAGCATTAAGACAAAAAAAAAACCATAACTCTAACAACTGAGAAAATGTGATAAAACAATCATTGAAAGGGGCAGACAAAGTTGAGCTTTGATTGTAGCATTGATGTTCCATCACAAAGCTACTGTCTAGAGGAGTAAGAGAGTAATAATAGGGTAGAGAAGAATAGGTTCCTTGTAGGGGGCTATTGTAGACGATAGTGTTTCATAGCTCCATAGTCAGTCCATACCTTCTCTATATGTTTCCCTTTAATCATTGTATTTTAAAGAAAAAGGACACATTCCTTTTTGTTGGAGTTTTCGGCCCAATCCGAGTTTCTCCAAGGTCAAATCTGATGTTCAAAGTTGTTTTTTGATGTGTTGAATTCTTTATTTCATGAGTATTGCATTTGTTTGCTTGTTCAAGCACTAAGTAATAAAAAAGATTTGTTCATAGTAGAGTATAGTGTCATTGTCTAATAAAAGGACACATTGGATAGGGCCTGCATGTCTCGAATATGCATATTTGACATGTGGATTCATGGAAACGCTAGTCCTACATGTGGGACACATGTCTTATGTCATAGGTGTATCCCACGTGTAGGACTAGCGTGTCCACAAATCCACGTGTTTGATATGCAGATTAAAGACACACAAACCCTATATAGCGTGACATGTTTTTAGATGGTAACATTTGTGCTTTATTGTGTGGATATCACACTAGTCCTACATGTGGGACACGTGGAATATGTCAAGTGTGTGTCCCACACACGTTGGACACTCAGGGCCTACATGTCCCAACATGTCCAACACTCGGGGCCGATGTGTCCCGATGTACTTGACACTCAAGATATAAAAAAATATTGAAAAAAAAATCATCATAATTCAAAAACATTATGTAGATGTGTCCCAACATATCAAAAAATGTGTTTCAACATGTCAAAAATATGTCTTGGCATGTGTTTGAATAGTCAAAAGAGGAGATATTTGTATATATGCACACTAGCCTTCGTCTTATATGCAAGGTGAGGGAAGAGTGGTTGATAGGGAGGACCAAGATGTGGCATGTGTTTCCTATTGATATAGGTGTGAGATTCAAGAGGATAAGATATAGCTAATGATTCGTCACTCATGATATTGTTCTATAAATATACCCTATTTTGTTTTTTTCATTGGCATTCCATCTATAGCATGATAATATATAGTTTGATGTTTTAGTTTTAACTCTGCACGTCTTGCTTGAAATAAGCACATTCTTTTCAAGTGGACTTATCAATTTGTCCATAAAAAAAAACTTAAATCTTATCCCGCTTAGGTTTCCACCATAACACATCCTACTGGGCACCGGTTGGTCTCGATAGTAGAACCATTTGTTGGTGCTCAAAGAAGATCGAGGTCCATGCATGGTCCAACAATGGTCCAATGTATTCTAGGAGGTTAACATTGTCAACCTTTTTGGAGAAAGGATATCTCACCCAAATCCTTATAATAGTTTCCTAGAAAGAAACATAGGGTAGGACATGATGATTGCACAATAGCTTCAGGTTCCTTCATTACAACATAAAACATTCATGGCGCTACACTCATCAACAATGTAAGCAACATGAAATACATTTTTTTTTTGTTGGTTAGAAATGTGCTTGTAACCTGTTGGGAAAAAATTTGTAACCATTGGCTAAGAAACCACAACCCAGGGGCATCTAAGCCATCAAAATCACCTGGGGATCACACCTAACCTGAGTCGCACTAACCCTTAACGTGGTTGGATTTTAAGGTGTCCCAGAGGATTTGAACCGATGACTTAACATTACAGAGTGCCTTAACAACACACTCCATCACTGATCGCTCTACACCTCGAGGGGCTAGAAACATGAAATACATTAAAAAAAAACACTCATTCATATAGAGACATAGACACAAAACTCATCCTTTCTATTTATTAAGCATTAAAATATATCACACATCCTATAAAATAGTATTAACTTCATACATAAAAACTACCATGACCTCACACTTACATCACTTTGGAAAAAAGGCCTTTAAATGGCTGTCCAAGGGATATATATACACATACAATAGCAATATGGAAGGTTCTAAAAGGTTCTACAAGTCTAGTGGTCCCAAACTCAACTTGGTGGAAGCCTAGCACACATGTAGGGACCTAAGTGCATGATTCAATTACTGCATTGTGAATATACCATAGCCCAAACATAGAGAACTTAATTCACAATGTACTATAGTTATCAAATCCTTGCACACATATTATCAAAAGTGTGAATTATATCATGATGTCAAATATAATGGCCCAACAATAATCATGAATTCTCGCTTACACTCAATGGGTTTAGGAGGTTAGATCGCCTTTAGTGCATGTATACCTATGAAAATTCCCTTCTAAATCATAAAACAATAGAGCTCCTCCCCACTTCTTCAAATCTTTGGCAATTGAATATATCTTCCTTATGTTTTATATTGTTTGTTCCATCAAAGAAATATGTAACTAGAAGTGACAATTGTGATGCCCATTGAGTTGATCATGCTTATCTAAACTTTGTCAACAAAACTCCATCAAAACAAATATATCAATCACAAATTTTTCCAACAAGTAGGGTTAACCATCAAACCTATAAGCCCTAATATTGGTGTGATCCCTCAAACAAAACCAATCAATGATGTCTTTGAGAAGAGCACTTGCTTCATCATTCAATCTTTCAAGGTATGTCCCTTTCAACAAAATAAAAACTCCAAAAACAAATTTATCTTGCACATAATAAAATTGCCTTGCATAACTCTTCCCCAAGGCATGAGGATTCCAAAATAAAGTATGTCCACTTGTGGGTTACTGTTGCTCTTCATAGGAAAACCAAAAAAAAAATTTCCAAAACAAAATTCCATAGATCACATGTGAGGACATGTGAAAGCATTTACGCTTTTTGATATTCTTCAATTTTCTAAATACATAATCCCTTATGATTCTCCCCAAACAAACATGGTCCCTTTTTTGGTAATCTCATACATCAAATAGATCATATAAAGAGAAAAAAATGGTGGTAGCTTCTCCCACTAGTTGACAAAGTAGAAAAGCAATCCCCTGATATGGGTATTTAAGAAGATCAATTTCATAAGTTGAAGCCACATCATAGTGATGCCTTCTTTCCCTTCTCCAAGAATATCAAAGGATATACTTTACCATGTTGTTTAATAAATATCTTAGCCTTGTCAAGAGCAACTTGCATGGTCAGTGAAAGAAGGTAGCTAATATAAGCCACTAGTGTTCAAGTCATGCAAATGACATGGTAGTGCTTGTGGATGTGCATAGAGCACACAACATAAGTTGGGTCCATGTGCAAGTCCTAGGTGACTTTGGTGGAAAAGATACATCCCATTTGTGGAAACATAGCTAAAGAGCGAGCGAATGAAATTGTGCTAATGGATCCCCCATACTGCTAAATCTAGGTGTGTTAGCCTCAATTGTGATAAGAGGAAGCTTTTTCAAATAAAAAAAAAACTTAGCCTTGTCAAAACTAAATAACTTCTTAAATGCTAGAAGTTGAAACATTGTATTGAAACTTCTAGTGGATAGGTCCACAGGAGGCTTACCTAGAGCCACAATCAATGGTCTAGTTTGAAAGTCAAAACTCTTTGCATGTTGGAAATCTATCTCCCATTAGAGGAAAGATCCTAGTAAACCAATAGCTTGTACCATCCTTGAACTCCATAAGTGCTCATGTTGTCATTGTTCAGATAGATTGTAAAATGTGTCATAGAACAGAAAAATGTTTTTTCAAGGTATTTTGGATGTCATCCACATATAGAACATGCTTTCTTTGGGTGGCATGGTGGGAAATGCAACAAAAATATAAGTGAAATGGAGGGGAATAGTAAGGAGTTAAGCCATGACTTAGAAAAACTGGAAGAAAATGGAAATTGTTGTAGTAGAGGAAAGATGCAGTGGTGTAAATCTTTGATGCATTTATAACTTTAATACTAAATGTTTTACGTCATGAAAAGGACTCAAAATAAATTGAAGTGGAAATAAGGATTATTAGGTGACAATTTTTCATACAACTTAAATCCCTAAACAATAAATGAGATCCTGGCAAATCTAGGCATTGAAACTATTTGTACCACATGTTTATTAATAACACTCAAGATGCCATATTGCAAGCTTTCATTGGTTGAAACCCCTCTAGCATGGAAATGATACAAGCTCGCATGGAACCCAAACTCCCAAGAACCCAACACCAAGTGGCAGTTAGTTGGCATAGCCCACTAAAGGTCTCAATCACAGGGGTCGACGATGAAATCTCTCATTTTAATTCACCAAAATAGGCTCAAGATGTTGTGATCAAAGAAAAGCATGATTGCAAGTCGTAGGCCCTCAAGGACATCTAAAGGAAATAAAAAGTCTTGTATATGACACAGGATACTTAGATCCAAGATGAGACCCACCACCTAACCAAAACATCTAAAGGAAATAAAAAGACTTGTCCACAACCCACGATACTTAGGTCCAAGATAGAACCCAACCATCAATCCAAAAACATCATGTAGTTGAGAAAAAGGCGTAATTTTTTTTCAAGAAGAAAAAGGGAAACAACCACAACAAAGCCACTAGGCTTTATGGGTTCAAGCCTTCAAACAAAAATTAAACAGTATGTCACACTCCTTCAGATGTCATGATGTTTTGATTGAAGGATTTTAATGATGTTCCTTCAAGAAGAACATTTTTACTTGGAAATACATTTTTCAACGATGTGCCAAGCTTATCATGCATTGCAAACATGAGATGAAGGAGCAAATTAATCCATGGACAAACCCACACCCTTTTCAATGAAAATTCCATCCCAAATATAGTTGAACTTGGAGTCATAGTTCCACCCCAATCAAGTGGCAATTTTCCCATGGAACTCAGGCCCAATTGTTTTGACCTATTCTAAGACGGCCAAGAACCTCAAAATTTAAAGAAAAAATGAGTGAATAAGGGCAAAATAGTAGATCGTTGGAAAAAATGGACTCGTAAAAAAGGTTGGATTTGTCCACAAATGAATGGACTCCTAAGATTAAGGCTTAAGAAAACTAAAAAACATAAAAGACTCTGATTTTTCAAAAAAAATGATTGGGCATAAAACTCACAAAGGGAAACCAACACTTCTCAATGATGTATGAGAAGATTTCTACAAAGGGGCTTAATATTTCGCAAATTTCAATGGATTTAAATAGGAAAATGGATTTGAAACTCATTGAAATCCAAGGGTAAAAGTTTTAAAAGGGTACCCAAAAATTTGGGGTGCCAAGCTAGAACTCGAAAGTACAAAGAAACAATAAACAATTTGTTGATAATCTGAGCCTTCTACCCAACCCCAAGGGTTAGCTCAATTGGTCTTGATGCCAGACATGCATACTTTACCCCGAAGTCAGGGAGGTCACAAGTTCAAATCTCATGCTCCTTGGGGCTACAATTTACCTAGCTTACCATCCATGGATCATGGGGAAGTATTCAGTGGGTTTTCCGCGAAGCTTTCTTTGGAAAAAAAAATATTTCCTTCTACCCATGATAAAACATAACAATCTAATTACAAAATAAAACAATAATTAGGAGAACTCTCGGTAACAATAACAATAGATTAACTAGACATGGGTCATCAATTTGATTGTTAAATGAGCAGAAAACCACATGAGTTAGGATATACATTGTGCAATTGTGATCTTCACAAATTATAAACCAAAAGTTCAAACTTTTGTGAGTCAATGATTGTAATATCCCACTAAGAGGGCTGCTACAATTATGTTAGGAGTGGCTTATTAAAAATCAATGAAATTTGGTTCTGGTGTTTTGTCAAACAATTGGTTTGCAACCTCCAAACTCCTCTATTCACCATGTTTTGTTGTTGCTATAGATTTATCATTGAAGAAGGCTTTCATCAAACATTTTGTAGGCATATTCCCATCCTTTGTTTCCCTATTTGTTGTTGTTATAATATTGAGTAATTTGTTGTTATGATTTTAATGGAATTTCTTTATGTACAACAATGTTTCTTGAATGCCAAATGGAAATAAAATGATACAAATAGTTTGCAAATATAAAAGGAACACCTAAACAAATTTACCAATAGAAATGGCACTCCAAAATGACTTATTTTATTAGAGAGTTTACCCTATTATAGATTTGGGAGGTTGATACAATGTTGTAAGTGCACCCTCCTCTCATCAAATGCGCCCGTCTTCACTCAAAACGCAGCCTCCACTAGAAATGTGTCTTCACACCCAAGGAAATTGATCCCTGGTCAGATTTGCTACCCAAAACCAATGGTACGATTTCTTCCTTGAAGTTAATTGACTATGCATGAGAGAAAATCACCCTTCTCTCCTTCAGTGCGCCCTTACTACCAATGATGTGCCCTCCTTTCCTAACACCCACTGCTAAAGATGAAATGAACCTCATGGACCAAAAAACTCTGCAAATTTTGAATATATTGTCTTTGGCCAATTGTTTCCAATGAAGAACCCGTGTGATTATTCATCAAGGTTGGCTAGGGTGAAATCTTTCACCACCGAAACCAACAATCCACAAGGGTTTTGCTACAAAACCCTAACGGTCAAGCTACAAGAACTCTCTCCAATGTGATTAGCAAATATGATCAACATAATGAGAGAAATTAGCTCTCATCTCTCTTATCCTTCTTTTTTCCTTTTCATTTTTTTAACCTTTTTATTTTTTATAAAATAACTTTATAATTATTTTCCCCAAGCCACCTGCCACCTTTTTAATTAGGTAATGTTTTATAATGTTTCATTTTATTTAATGACATCAAATAACATTAATTCCCTTTTCTTTTTATTACTATGGTCATTTAGAAGGGTACATTACAATGATAGAGTCAAAACTACAGCAAAAATGAAAGAATATGTCGAAGGCAGAAGCAAGCCTTCAAAAATACATGAATAGGGCTTGGACCCCTATGTAATTGGTATGTAGATATTGCCCTATCCCATTTAATACAGATCTGGGCTTTTACTATCAAAATAAGTGCTTAAGAAGTGGCCCACAGCGGTAGTTTAAATTGTAATTGGTCCAACTGAACATGGATCAAGTAACAATGATTAAGGGATGAAACTTAGAAGTGGAGAATAAATTAACATAGAATCTTAAGAACCCTAACACAGATTCTAATTCACTTTGACTAAAGAAACGGTAAACCTCTGAAATTTGACTCAACACATTGCAAAATGCAAAGCAAACGATAGAAGAAAAAACAGTCGAATAGTATGCTGCAGAAGAAATAGAAAGGCCATCCTCGCTGCTATCTAATTTACCTGCATGAAATGACAAAACCTGCCATGATAAAAAAACAAAGAGACTCGAACCATCAACCTGTTTTGACACTAACCAATAAAACACGTTCAAACAAGCTTATATTTCAAGCCTTCAAGGTCTATGAGATCAAAACAAATCTCGTAGCCACAAACAAGTAGTTCTGAGAGGAATTCCATCATTCATAAAGAGCCCCGCACTCGTATTTTACTTTTATGGATTATATAATGTCGAAAGCGCGCTTGTGGATGCCTGTGCCCCTTTCTTTATTCATAAAGAGCAGAATTTCATCTTTGAGCAAAAACTACACCAACCAACATGCAGTGAATAAACACATGTTAAAAACTTGAATCTGAAGGCTTCTAAATAACGTCTCTTGGCCAATAAATGTCTCTATACGAACCAAAATCCTCTATATCATAACATATTTTCTTAATAAGTTAATCCACAGAGACCTATGGATAGTCATATTGAACATTCAGAAAATAAATCTTAAGTTTCAATGCAATATAGGCAAGATAAAATTTAAGCTATATTAACTGAATCTCTTTAGAACCTAGCAAAAACTCCATTCTTCATCTCTCAGTTCATTCATTGCTTATAAATAGGACGAATGTCTTTCAAGGGAAAGAGATCAGCGGACAGCAACCTACTATTTGTGAAGTTTGGATATTGCCAACCCCAATGGAAACTACTGGTTCTACTCATCCTTCGTTTAATAATTGTGAGAAGCTTGTTTTCAGACTTGAAACACTCTCTTCACCCTATATAAAAATGTGTGCTTACCATCTCACATGTTTTAGAATCAACTGATCCTCCACTCCAAATAATGGATTGTTTGTCCTTATTATTAACATTGACAGCAACACACATCATTGATGAAACATCAATATCTTTCAGTAATCTCTTGCAATTAATGCACGTTACAATGGTATTTTCACAAGCATTTTGTTTATAATTAGCATTGTCAATCTGATGGTTGTCCACGTCAGCAAAACATCTGCTTGCAATTGTCCCTTAGTATCTGATTGAACAGTTGACTGTTACTCCAGTCTGGTTATAATCATCTTCCACACCTTGTGTTTGAGTAACCTGCAAGATAAATCAGCCAATCTAGTTGTCCTTGATAGAAACAATAGCAACCCACTTTCAGAGTGCATGAATTTAACTATGCTCAAGACTTTCCCAAGCAGGTTCAGGCCCCTGATGCTTGTGGCTTAGCCGGAAGTTTTTGTCTATAGTAAAACCATACGGGGGAAACTCTTTTCCCCCAAAAAGGTATATCAGGGATTAGACCCTTTCCCACCATTTCTCTCTATAGCTAGAAAGCTTCCATAATATTGCCTAGTCTGCATTTCCCATCAATAAGTGTGTTGTAAGTATTTGCATTAGAAACCAAACTCATCTCCACTATCTGAATAAAAAGCTCATGTGCTACCTTCATCTTTTTATCCAAATCCCTTTGAGCAAACTGTTGTATATTATAATTGTTATTTCATCAGGGAAAACATTATTTCCTTTCATTTCATCAGACAGCTCAAATGCCTTATGCAGATTACCGAACTTTCAGTACCCATAAATCAGCAAGTTACAAGTGACTGCATCTGGAAACAGATTCCTCTGCAGCATCTGATTACATAATTGTTCTACTTTCTGAATTTCACCTTCCCTGCAAAGCCCATTCATTAATGCATGGTATGTAATGACAGCAGGCTCAAGGGCTTTCTTTTGCATCTCCTGAAAAAGATAAAAAGCTTTATGGATATCACCTGAACTAGTGTACCTATCACTGACTGAGTTGTATGTAACAACATCAAGAGTCAAACAATCATCGACTAGTGAATTCAAAAGGTCTTCTGCCTATGGCTTCTTTCTTTCCCTGCAAAGCCCGTTTATAAGTACTTGTAGCTAATAATATTGGGCATGTTGCCATTTCTCTGCCTTTCCTTATGCAATCTGAATGCTTTCTGCATGTCACCTAACCTACAATGTCTGTTGATCAGCGTGTTGGACACTTGTCTATTTGATAAAATATTTCTACTCATGATTCCTTCAAAAAGTATTCAGCTCAATGCAACCTACCTTCTTCAAATGATCCATTTATCATTGCACCAAATATTATAAGATCATGTGCAAGGCCCTTTTCTTTCATCTCCTGCATGTTGCCATTTCTCTGCCTTTCCTTATGCAATCTGAATGCTTTCTGCATGTAACCTAACCTACAATGTCTGTTGATCAGCGTGTTGGACACTTGTCTATTTGATAAAATATTTCTACTCATGATTCCTTCAAAAAGTATTCAGCTCAATGCAACCTACCTTCTTCAAATGATCCATTTATCATTGCACCAAATATTATAAGATCATGTGCAAGGCCCTTTTCTTTCATCTCCTCAAGCAGTCTGTGAAGACTTCCTGGATATTTCCACCCTTAGGAAGCCCCTTGATGAATGAATCATAAGTAATGACAGTCAGCATGATGCCTATTTTTCCCATTTCCTGATGTAACCAAAGAGCTTCGTCAAAATTCACCAGCGTGGAGTACTAATCAATAAGGGTGCTATAAACAACCTCATCAGTAGCCAAGTCCCATCTAGTCATTTCATCAAAAAACACTTATGCTTCCCCCATATTACCTTGTTTACATGTATGTAAAAATACTAATTGCAACCGTTCCATACCATTTGACTGTGTAGCTCCAGAGCACCATGAATGTCTCTGAGCCTCGAATCCCCATCAATCAAAATATTGTAGGTGGCACTGTCTGCATCAATCTCTGCCCCTGTATTTCATACAAGAGCCCTTTTGCTTGCTGCACTCTACCACTCTTGCAGAGCCCATTGATCAAGTAGTTGTAAATGACTTAATTGGGGACCAGAACTTGCACCACCATGCAGCCTGGAATCAAACGCCTCTTCTAAACTCTCGGTTTTGCAATAACCATCAACCACAGTATTATAAGTGATGTGATTGGGATCTAACCTTCTGCTTAACATCTCACGAAAAAGATTTCCTGCGTGTTCCATCTGACTCTACCACTCCTGCAGAGCCCATTGATCAAGTAGTTGTAAATGACTTAGCTGGGGACCAGAACTTGCACCACCATGCAGCCTGGAATCAAAAGCCTCTTCTAAACTCTCGGTTTAGCAATAACCATCAACCACAGTATTGTAAGTGATGTGATTGGAAACTAACCTTCTGCTTAACATCTCATGAAAAAGCTTTCCTGCATGTTTCATCTGACTCCTTTTGTAGAGACCATTGATGATTGCAGTGTAAGAGATGGTATCAGGATTGCAACCCCTTTCGATCCAAATGGGATCAGTACATCTTATTTACTTCTAGAATTCTTTGATAGAGAGGGATATCTAGAATCATGAACACATATGAGGGCATTTCAGAGCAAAACCTGAATTTCACAGTTTCAGGTATAGAACTCCCAGAGCCTATTTCAAGCCTTTCCAAGAATTTTTGAGGGTCCAAATTGATGGAAAATGAATGGAAATTTATTTCAAGCTATAGAACTTGTCAAGATATTTCCAACGGTGTCTTACATTAAAGAAACAGAGTTACCATGTGCAAGTTACACACCAGGCAAGTTGATAGTTACTCTATCCAATTAAGTGTCATGTGGAAACCACACCAGCCTCACCTATGTGCAGCTAGTAACATAGGGAGTTCTGTAGAGACTTCTACAGGAACCAAGAGAACCAAAAAACCCTAACTCTAACAGCCAAGAAAAGATGATAAAACACTAGCCAAAAGGGGAGGAAAGGGTTGACCTCTGATTGTAGTGTTGATGTTCCAACGCAAAGAAACCACCAAGAGGAGTAGGAGAGTATTGGCAAAGCAGAGAAGAAAAGGTACCCTATAGTGGACTGTTGCAGACCATAGTTTGTCATATCTCCACAGTGACTTTATACCTTCTCTGTATTTTGCTCTGTAATCTCTATATTTTAAATAGGAAAGGCACATTCCTTTTTGTTGGAGAGTTCCCAATCCAAGTTTCTCCAAGGTAAAGTCTGGTGTTCAAAGTTGTGTGATGTGTCGAATGCTTTATTACATGAGCACTGTGTTTGTTTGCTTGGTCAAGCACTAAGAATAAGAAAGATCTTTGCACAGTAGAGCATAGTCTTACTCTCTAAGAAACAAGACACGTTGGATAGGCTCTGAGTGTCTTGAATCCTCATATTGGACATGTCAATTCATGAGTACGATAGTCCTACATGTGGGACACGTGTCCTGTGCTAGACATGTCTCCCACATGTGTCAAACGCTCAGGTCCCACATGTCCCTGTTTGTTCAACACTCCAAGCCCACGTGTCTCATCATGTCCAACACTAGAAACACCATTTTTTTTAAAAGGTGTAGATGTGTCCCAATGTCTTAAAAAAATGTGTACCGATATGTCAAAAAATATTTCCTGACATGTGCTTGAACAATGCATAGAGGAGAAATTGGTGTATGTGCATACCAACCYTGATTTTATATAAAGGACAAGGGAAGAGTTGTTGAGGGGAAGGACAAAGATATGTTTATGAGATGCAGGACAACAAAACATAGCCTGTGACTTGTCAYTCTTGAGATTCCTCTACAAATCTACCCTATTTTKTATTTGTCATTGGCATTCCATCTATAGTATTATAGTATGTTAGTGTTCTGCTTCAGTTATATGATTTCATATTATCCATGTAATACATTTTGATGACATTGAATGAGAAAACTACAGAAATTTTGACTCCTGAGTTTATGGTTCTATTATTGATTCTAGATGTATGATATATGGTTTAAATAATATTTGTATCATCATTTAATGTAGTTTTGTTATCTATATGTTGAAATAAGTTACAACTTTATGCATTACAGGATTTCCAAACTCACTCCCCCTCTCCACCACCCCTTCGAAATCCAGAGGATTAGATGGCCCATAGAGATTTTGGGGTTTGAATCCTATCCCAACTCTTTTTGTTACCATGGCTCTCCAATTGCCTCTTACGACACCCTCCCCTCTCTCTCTTGTGGTTTTGCATGATTGAAGGGTTTTTTTGAGGGTAGGTTTGGACACACTTTGTTAGGAGAAGAAGGAAGACAACATGGAGGAGGTAGATTTGGTAGATTATTCCTCACGCGCTATATATCTTGGTAGAGGATGCTATTTGTAACTCACAAGAGGAAGCTCTTCAAAAATGGGAGGCAAAGGATCATGAGGCCCTAAGAAGGGAAGGGGGATGGTTCCAAGAAAGCCTCGAGGCTAGAAAAACACCATGAGAGGACTTGGTGGAAGGCTATGGTGAGGCCCAAATTTCACCTATTCAAAGTTTTGAACCCTATGGTCTTGGAGCCTTGTCAAACTAGAGCAGTCCCATTGGGAAGGATGGGGATAAAATCAATTTCAATCAAGGGGAAGGTGTGGGCTTCATCTCAAAGATCGTGGAAGCCCTTGATCGAGACTAACAATGAATTTGAGGAGGTAAATCTCATGGATTCCTCAAAACTCATAATCAAGAGTGATGAATTGAGGCGAGACTCATAAGAACTCAACATTAGAGATGGGTTTACGGCTTTGGTTTCATCACCATGTAAGACCCTCTACCCAAGACACTTCCATCCTATTCCAAAATTCCTAGATGCTAGCTATCCCTCCATGACAAGATGCCACAATTTCAAAGACTTACAAAGAGTGGTTCAAGTTGTTAGCAACCTCATGGCGAGGATCCAAAGCATTAGAAGTTATGCACAGTGGTTTCCAATGATAAGTCTTCTCAAGGATTTCCTCTCATATGTAATACCCTAGAACAAAACTCTCAAAATATTTCAGTAAAAGGAACTAGCAAGAGGTGAGATGGGTGAAATAAGCCCCAAGAGGAAGAAGCAACTTTTTATGGTTTCAAGACCTAAAAGGAAGAATAGAAATTGTGTCAAACTGTCAAAAGATAAGATGAATTTGGTCCTAGGAGAAGATGTGGTGATTAACCAAATAGGGCATTACATAGAGACAACACTAATCAAAGGGTTTTTATGGAAGAACAATTTCAGACAAAACCCTCTCAATATAGGTAAAAAAGGTATGGATGCAACAATTAAGGTATGCCCTTATCTTTTAGATATATCATATAGGCCAAGAGATGGATCACTTTCATTATTCATATCTAGAAGTGGAAGGGACATGGATCTGATTGGGAAGGACCGTTGGTACTAGGACAATGACATTCTAACTTTGAAGAAATGGCATCCATGCAATGATCCGCTAAAGAAATCTTTGAGGTAGTGCCCATTTGGGTAAAACTCCCATACTTTCCCTTGGAATTATGGCAAAAAAGATGTTTGAAGGCTATAGGAGATCATATGGGCAAGTTTCTAGACATTTATGAAAAACCCTAAACAAAGAAACAACCTTGATGACCAAGATATGTGTGGATGGACTACCTAATGCTATAGACATTGAAATTGGGAAATGGTACTATCAACAATGGATAAATGTACAAATCCCTTTTAGGTGCACCATATGTAGGGAATATGGACACTTAAAAAGAAACTACCCAAAAAAGGATGCAACTGATGAGGATAAGACAAAAGAGGCCAAGGAAGAACCTAGGGTTTATAAGAAAAGGAGTGTTTGAAGGCTATAGGAAATCATATGGGTAGGTTTCCGGACATTGATGAAAAAAACCTTAAACAAAGAAGCAGCCTTGACAACCAAGATATGTGTGGAGTTAAATTTAAGTAATAGACTACCTAATGGTATAGACATTGAAATTGGGAGATGGTACTACCGATAGTAGATAGATTATATACAAATCCCTTTCAGGTGCACTATATGTAGGGAATATGGAAACTTAAAAGAAAATTCTTGATAAAATATGTAACTAACAAGGATAAGCCAAAGGAGGCCAAGGAAGAACCTAGGGTCTACAAGAAAAGGAGTGCCAAAGCAGTAAATAGTCCACCAATGACCAAAGGGAGAGGGAAGGTGTTCAATGGGAGAGATGATGAGAACTCCACTCAATCCATTGTTGACTAAACTCTCCATCAAATTCAATCTTCTAGGAAGAAGGAATCCCTCTTCCCAAATATAGAAAGCCTAATCTTGAACTTGAGTTGAAGATGTTTTTGGACACAAGGGGGAGAAATGGCGATCTCCAAAGAAATGTGTGGAGGAATCTTTTGCAAACAAAATTTGGTCGACTAAGGAAGCACCAAAGAAGAAAAATGGAGTTGATGATTGTAAAAGTGTAGGGGAAAAGGAGTTAGGATCTAACCACGGTCTATAAATCATTAGACCCCCAAAATGTGAAGTGATAAACTTAGGGAGGGATCTAGCAAAAATCCAAAGATGGAAATTTCAAGGTTCTAAAAGAGGAGGCATTTTGTTCTCTAAAGTAGTAACAAACACAATGACTAACTCCTCAAATGAGTATTATGTGCCTAACAGGAAGAAAAGTACCAACATAGGTCTATAGCAAGAAGCTCAAGAGCCCAAGTTGTGATTGAAGAGGAGTTGAACATTGGACGAGCTCATTCTCCATCCCATTTGGGCAAGGAAGCAAATCTTACTTGAGATTAGCACAACAGTTGATCTGAAAATAATAAAGAGGCTTGTATTCTTGAAAATATTTGCAAGTTTTAATTCAAGTGTTCTTATGCAAATGGATCAATTTTGCAAACACAATTTTTATAAAAAATTACACATTCAAGATGCAGATAATAAGCAGCAAATAACAGTGAACAATAAACACATAACACAACAAATGATAAAGGAGTTCACCCCTCTCTTGGGCTACATCTCCTGGTCCAGCTTCTAATGGATCTTTTATATTATTTGCTCAAAGTGATAAAATATGCGCTTTACAATGCTCAAAATGCCAAATAGATGGCTCCAATGGATTCAAAACGTCCCAAAACCCCTAGCTGGGCTTTTTTGGCACCTGATTTGGCCAAAAATTGAAGAAGATAGGCTTCCTAGAAGTTCCCCTTCAAACTTGTTGTCTCTGGATCGACAAATTGCACCTCTATGTGTCCAACCTAGCACCCACGCTCATTTCCGTGTTAAAACCTAGCACCAGGTGCAACCGCAAAACCGTGCAAACTGTAGGACGATTAGGGCACGCCTAGCCCCTAACCGCCAAGCCATTGGGCATGTGGTTTACCATACGACCGCACGCGCACACAAAAGGGGCCAAGGTTAAACTCTATGGTAATGCGCCAAGTGTCAAGCGCACGGGCTCCGATTTCATTTGAAAAACGCGCGTGGTAGTGGTTATATGGTGGCTATATGTGACCGAGGGTCGTGGCTTAGCCCCGGCCTGGACTGCGCCCCAAATCAAAACAAATCAAATTCAAATAAATTTAAAATGGTATAGTGGTAAGAACCACATGTGTGGCGCACCAGTTGGGCGACCCTTCCCAAAGCTTTACCCCTGCTTGGAGGTCGCGGGGTCGAGTCCTGTTGACTACACAAATTTTAAAACATTGTCCAGGTGACACATGGCGGCCCTTGCTTGGGCCACGTGTCACCAATCCATTCGCTACCAAGATGCCACGTGTCAAGAAATGATTCGTCCACATGACTGCCACCCAACACCTGCCATGTGTCATACGGCCCTTCCAACTCAGCTTCTGCCGCGTGTCATATGGCACTGACACGTCAGCATTCGTACGGACTGTACAGTCAACACATTTTTTTTTGCCTGTTTGACGATTTGAACAGAACGCGATATCTCACTCATCCGACGTCCGTTTGAACCCAAATGAGTTGCGTTGGGTTCGTGACGACGAGGCCTACGCACCCGTTCGATTTGAAGCGATTCCAAGAACTTTGAATTTTGGGCAAAACTTGATCCCCTGGATCACACCTCCCCATTGGAAAGCTTTTGGACCTCCAAAAGACTATTTT
>SNQJ01S0052850.1:70524-86573 GCA_010110895.2 Picea sitchensis | reverse complement strand
AATTTCTATAAGTCTTTAAAGAAGTAAATATTCATAATTTACAATCTATCTCCATACTTACGTAATAAAATTTGGCGATAGGTACTAAATTTAAGTAAACAAATCATAAATTTGAGTTTAAATACCTCACTCTGATGTTATCCGCAGCAGCTTGCTCCCTTCGCTTGAACCTATCCGCAGCAGCTTGCTCCTTAAGACACCCCAAAACCAGCCACCCTACAGACTAGTACGCCTAGCCCTAGGACATCAATGGACGTCCTAACCCTCCGAGCCCAAAACCTCTTCAGCCCCGGTGCACTGTAAATCCCACTGTAAACTGACTCTGTCCCAATACTCCCAGTTCTCCTCTCTTGTAGAATGCATGAAAAATGAATCCCCTCCATTCCCCTTCTCCACTTCCCTTATTCCTCCTTCACCGCCCTCGCACATTAATTTGCCCCACCAAAAATATTATCCCTTTATTAATGCCTTATCCATTCATTTATGTTTCCCTTTTACGTATTGGTTACATTATCCCTTATGGGATACGTAACCCCATTTAACATTATGTTTCATTTTTAACCATTAATTTAATACTTAATCAATTAATGACTCACTTAATAATTAATTATTCATTAACCCTCATATACACTATTTAATAATATCCCATTAGAATTATTATTATTGATATAAATACAATTTAGATAATCTTTAGGATTATTATTAAATTAACCATCTTAATAGTTAAGGTTCATTACATGGGTCATTTATAAATCAATCACATCACAAGTATCACACAACACAAGATAAGACGGTAGAAGTCGTATGTATATATAACGATCAATTTTTTTTTTACAAAAAAGTTATGTCCAAGGACCAAAATTTCAAAATCTGAAGCTCATAGCTTCTACAAAGTAACATCATGGATGAGGTTCATGGTAACACATGAATTCTCGAGAAAACCTATGAAGAATTCGACCAATAGACTCTGACACACCCACCGTCTGACGTTGATAACATCGTGGGACCTCTCCAAGAGGCATGTCCGGAATGTCTGCAGTCAAACCCTCTAAGTTTTGTTCCACTGCCTCGTAATCTTCAGTGTCCCATTGTGGCACTAGAGCCACCTCTCCTCATCGTTGAATAGGATAATTACCTGGAGGTCGATAAGGCCCCACGTTTGTGTCATCAAAAAAGATTTTTTGTAATTAGACCTTGGACAAACATAAAAACATTTGCATATGATAAAACTCACAGAAAACATTTAAAAAGTGAAAAAATGTGTACTTCTTACCTAGATCTCCCCATTGAGCATCCTCAGGTAGGGCCAAGTCCAGATCCCCTCGGAAGTCCAACTCGGCATAGGCATAATCATTGACCATCAACATCTTTGGTTGCAACCAGTCAAAGAAGGAATCATTGTATTTGATGATTGGTCCAGCTACATGATGGACCATGAGGTTACACCACCTCAGCTTCCTCGAATCCTCTGGAGCTGGTAGACCCCACTCAACCTGCAACCTCATCAAGGGAACCCTCTCAAGAAAGAAGGACACCAATAGTGACTCGTACCCGAATTTATTCAGGTCGCCTCTCCTGCATTTAATCAACTACCTCTTCACGCTACGAAGGACTGCATCTGACCAGTTAAAGACCCGAGGCTCAATACACTCTATGGCATACTGAACATATCTCTGGAGATCCATGTGTGGAGAATCACTCCCAACCATATGAGAAATGGTGAACAAAATAGTGCGAAGGGTCAAATCCTGGACCCCCCAAATGGCCACTTTTCCCTTTGCTTCTTTCCACCTCTGGAACAAAGTACAGACAACAATATTCACTCATAGGCAGCTCACCACCTTGGCTACCTGTCAAGCTAGCATGGTACCCATGTTGTGATAGTCTTGTCAGGAAATAAACTTCCTCTATATCCAAGGAAAATGTGTGGAGCCCTATGTGGAATACTTGTTGGTCCACATCCCACATATGAACGAGGTACTCCAACAGCCTGACTTGGGCCCTCATACCCGGGATCCGAAAGAATTTCAGGATACCACTGTCTTGCAAAGAGGAAATGGTGTCCGAGTTACTCCCAACAATAGCATCATCTTCTTCATTCTCTCTTTCACGCCATTCCAGAACCATGGTAACAACCAAATGCCTTCACAAGAACCATAAGAAGAAGGTCAACAACTCTCTTCAAGCCTTGGTACATTTTTCATTGAGAAAACATCAAAGAAAATTTTCATTTTGTGGTTTTCACAGGTGCCCCTTTAGCACAGTGCAAGGTTCTCGCAGGTGCCTTTGGGGCCACCTACGAGAATCATGCATTCTCGCAGGTCCCGTGTGGCTAGCCTGCGAGAATGCTTGAGAGCAAATTTTAGCCATAAAACAAGCTCAAAAACTTGAAATTTACCAATGAAAAAAAAACATTGAACCATGAAAAGGTAGAAGACAAGGAGCTTACCTCACTGCCAGAGACGGTTCACCAAATGGTTGTTTGTACCTTCCGCAATCAAGCACCGAAATTCAAGGGCAAAAGAGGGGTTTTTGGCTAAAATCTTGGCAAAGTTACAATGACTATGGTAAAAGAACTATTACCCACTTATATTTACTTTTTACCATTTTTGTTTGTTTTTATAATTGTTTTATTTTATCAAACCTAATGCCTAATACCCCTATGAGTGTGAATTTTTGCAGACATGACAACTTCGACATCCATATGCAGGGATACAGATATTTTTCTCTTTTTCATCGCATGTTTAAGTTGTTTTTTATGGTTTTTTGCACAAAACCTCGAGCTTGGTCTTTGTCCGTTCTCACGCTCGAAAATACACGAGAACGTAATCAAGAACACTTTTATCACTTTTTCGGGCTCAACAAGGTTATATGAAAAAGGAACCCCTTGGAGTCCTCTTTAATCTTTTTTTAGACTCTCTAAACATGAAAAGATTGTCAAGCAATCTTGCTCTCTTCACGCTCGTTAAAGTATTTGAAGAGAGCGTCTGTTGGGCGATAATTTAGCTCTTTTTCAGTCTCATCAGACTATTTTACGAAAAAGGAACTGAGAGATTTCTCTTTTGAGTGTTTTTTAGACACTATAATCATGAAAAACCTTCGAGTTTTCTATCTTTCGACTCGTTAAACACACATCGAAAGACCCGTAATGGGACCGAACCACTCCTTTCTAGGGTTCTTTAAACATACTTCGAGGGACTCATCCGAAGGATGAGCTTACATCAACAAGCATATGTTATCCTCCTCAATCTTGCGTAAAAATAAAGAGGTACTCGCCAAAAATGGTGGGCGAAAATTTGGGAAAGGGATGTGTTTTTGTATTCATATTATTTGCAGTAAGTGTCTCTCTTGAACATGACACCCCCTTGTTCATTATCTAAAGCCAGTTTGGGAAATCCATTTGTCTCTCATTCAACTTGCTACAAGGTCATATCCTGAGTCATCTCTGAGTCAGAGCTAGCGAATCATTGGTCGTGTCATTCATATGTTCAAGAGAAGTTCATCTGTGTCGGCCTTCCCTGTGTCCAGTTCAACTTACATCATACTTTGTTTCCCCTTCAAAAACTGTTACTCATTTCATGTCATTGATGGGGGATACATCAAGGCCCTCCTTTGATGATTTTTGTTCCATCAACTCCAACTCATTATCCAGAAACAAGACTTAGAAATTATTTGGTACCTTGGAACTTGCATGCCTTAATGGCAGGTTTCTTCGCTTTCGACCGTGGGTTTTCATCATTGACACTTGATCGAGAGAATCTGTCAAATGTTCGAACTCAAATCATTTATTCACATTCGGTGGATTGTACTGGTGTACCTTGAGAGTCATTGACATTAATGGTGATTTCCCTCGCACATGTTAACGGTTCCATCAATGACCGGTAATCAAGTGGTTTCTACCATGTTTGACTTCAGCACATGTAATCACATGGTTAGATTTGTACTTCGAAGTGATGGGATTGAAGACCTTGGGTCTCATCTCTTTGATCTAATATGCGATGGAATATGTATAATTTGCTAACACATAGATCCATTTTGTATGTCTCATGGCTATGTCGTCTTAATTTTAATCTTCTTGCATGGATCCACAGTGTATTATTGGTGGCTATGCGATATTTTGACAGCATGGATCCACAGTGTATGATTGGTGTCCATGACATATGTTTATGATGTCATATGTCTGTGATCTAAGTATGGGAATGCCTACCTCAGAACTAGTATGATATTCTGCATATGCTTGGTTGTTTTTAGGTTTCCAATTCGGTGCGCTCCTAGTTTCCGACATGCACACGCAGTTTACAAAGTATTTCGGCTGTCACTGATTTTGGCCTCATACTTTGGGGGGAATTCTGTTACACATTATTTTGGTCATCTTAGTGATGTATTAACAATGGTGTACTCAGGCTCCCAACAAGAACTTTCTCCTGAGAAAAGTGGCATTTATCTCCTTCCAGAAAACATATTTTCAAAGTGAGTTCGCAGGCTGCATATGTCCTAGGGTGCGAGAATGACCCATTCTCGTAGGACACCTTCATCTAGGGTGTGAAATTCTCGCAGGTTTATCTATACATAGGGTGAGAACTTGTTTTTAATCTTGGAAAAGAGAAGAAGTCTCGAGTGTTCTAGAACAGAATCTTCTAGAAAATGAGTTGGCATTCATATGGTTGTCATTTTACTGGCTTCTCTGATTTGGTGGGATCGTTCTCATCCATGTAACCATATCACCCTCTCCTATATATTGAAAGGATTCTCATGGAAAAGGTTAAGCAAGATAAATTGAAGAATTGGTGAAGGAATTGTGTGAAGAACCCTACTTGAACAGAATCTTGGAGACTCTAGTAGGTCTATCAAGAGGAATTGAATATTCTTCATGCAAGTACAGAACAAGTGTGTGTGTTGGAACCAAGAGTCACCAAAAGGAAGCTTGCGACATCAGGGCGATCAGGTTGTATCTTCTACTTTTAATTAATATGATACAACGGGATGTCCTTTTCCCATAAATTTATTCTTACTTTATTGTGTAATTCCTTGATCATATGCATAAGTTGACGATTGAATACATTTTGCTATCTTCACTTTGGTTGGTTTTTGTTGTCTTGGTATTGACCTCACGAGAGCACTAGAGGGAAGCAGGAGCAATAGAGACCTAAGGAAGCGATACAAAGGTATGTCACTTGTTCCTCCTTACTAGCTAATTCAATGGTCGTAACTTAGGTAAAGAGTCATGTCCTGTCCTATTTTGTTCTAGATACAGGTGTATCTAGGGAGATATGTAAGTGTCTGCACCTACTGATTAGTTCAATAAAAAATCTTCAACCTCTTTAGGTTCAGGTTGCAAGGTATATTTTAAAGGTATACAATTTTGGTCGAACAATACTTCTAATGGAATAAAACCCTTTGGGATTTGATTATTCTTTAGCAAGAGAATTTTGTGATTTGTAATTCTATCTTTGAATTTCTCTGGATTTTTTCCTTCTTGCAGAATCCAAACTAGATCATTTTGATTTTCCTGATCTATGTGTGTCTCAAAACATTCATCTACCATCTCCAAAATTTGTTTTATTTTTTCATCATCTTCAAACATTTTCCAATAGTGAAAATTATTTGGAATTCAAGGTTTATGTCTCATGTCAATGTGATACTTCAATTTCATAACAACAGGTGGTATGAAGGTAGCTGGATATTTAGCTAATGAATGTGCTTGTTGATTATGCAATTTGGGAATAGCGTGAATGTTGAAAGATAAGAACAAAAATTCTATCAGATCCCATGCACAATTTATATAAGACCTCATTCTAGGGTGCTTAGCTTGATATATCTGCATGATTTTTTTTACAAAAGTTCTGCATCCCCATAAACTATCAAATGTTTAACTTTTAATTTTCTAGCAGCTTCTAATCCTAAAATTAAATCTTTGTTTTCACATACATTATTTCTGTAATCAATGTCAAATTGCAATCTATAAGAAAAAGGGATGTAATACTCATAATTTGGTGCCACGAATAGTACTCAAGCTCCTTCTCCTTCCCAAGATGAGGCACCAACAAAAAACAATTTCTGCATCCCATCTCTAATATTTATAATTTTCTTTGGAGCTTCTATTTTTGTATTTTCATTTTCTGTACAAACTTGAAAATCATCATCTATATATAAAATACAATTTCCTAAATCCTGATCAACAACATAGATTGGATAATTATTAGGGTTTTGAGGATCACTTATTGTATAGGCCAGTCTATTTTCTCTGTACAATCTGGTAAATTGTGCACCAAAAATCGGAATAGTAGCATATGTCATGTCCAACTTGATTGATCCTCCTAACTTTGCACCCCAAGATCTTGATAAAAGCATGCCATATTTTGCAGGAACATCAAATACTACCACATCCATAAGAATACTTTTAAATGGAATTTGAGCTAGTTTTAAACCTAAATATTTAATCATACCCAGACACTTAATCTTTCTGGAATCAAAAGAGTATAAATCTTGATAAGGCCCGGTAATTTGTAAGCCCAATTTCTCCATTATTATTTTCATTATCAAATTATGTGAAGCACCTGAATCTAGCATATGATTATGTAACAAATGATCATGCACAGTAAAAGTGATATAAAATGGATCCATTGATTCTTTATCATTTTCAATATGTGGTCAAAACATAATCTTTGGTTTCTCATCTTGCAAGTTAATAACATCAGCTTGACATTTTGCATCTGGAAAATTAATTACCTTTGAAATATGCTTCTTGTAAACCAGATTTCTAGCAAGTTCAACCAGAGGGACTAGAATTTTAATCTTATTCAATTCATTCTCAATATTGAACATGGAAACTGACTTTCCTAACTCTTTGGTTTGTACTTCGACTTCTTTGTTTTCCATATTTTTAGTTTGTGTTTCTTTAGTTTCAACATACTTTGTTTGAGCAACTTGTACTTTAGTAGGTGATTTTGAAACCACTGCTTCATTTTCTTTATTCCATGCCAAGAGATTTTTTGGTGGATTGGTAGTGGAAGTCTTATATCTTGTCCTCAAATCATATTTATTATGAAGCTCAACCATTATTGAATTTGCAAGATCCTTATATTGTAATGTAGTGTCTCCCAAGTTATTGATATTTTTCTCATCAAATAATGATCCAAGATTTAAAGATTTTTCATAGTCTTGTTGAGTTAAATAAGGTTCAACATCATCATCATTGAGATTGTTTATATACTCATTTAATTCCTCGTAACCTTTAACATCATCTCCATGTATAAGATTATTTTTTTTAAAAGGGGCAAGTATATTTTGTTCCTCATTCTTAATTTGTCTCTGTTGAATCTGAGGGTTTGTATTGAGGTTTCTCCTAAATTGATTTTGATTTATAACATATGGGCTAGGTTTGTCTTTCTCAATTTCCATCCTGGAAATTTTATTTGATAAATCTTTAATAATTTTATCCATATCATCCATCTTTTCCTCTTGTGTGTTTTTCCTATAACTGGAGGGTCCTTCTGCTTCTTTAAATCTTCTAGGTTCTCTTATTCCCATCTCAACCTTTATTTATTTTTTCCTGATGCCATCATATTAGATTAAATTTTGATAGCATCATATTTCATTTCATCTAATGTTGTATCTCTTCTTTCCCTTAAAATTAAAGAAAAATATGAGTCAAATGCCCCTGCAAAAGTAACTTTAGTAGCTAGTTGGGAAGGTTTAACTTCGACTGAGATTTTGCTATATAGTTGATTGAATCTTTGAATAAATTCACAAACAGATTCATGTGTTTTCTTCCTTAAAGCTCCAAATTCAGTTAAATAATATAAATGATCATTTTTCTCACCCCACTGTATTAAGAAAGAAGTTTCTAAATTATCATATGTTGCTATGGAATTTGCAGGAGGTCCTCTAAACTAAGTTCTAACTTGTCCCACAAAAGTTTGTACCAATAGTGTCATGTAAACGTCTTCATGTTCAATGCCAAGATTATTAACAAAATGATAAAAAAAATGCTACATGTTATGTGGCTGTTAAATCCCCTTATTCCATGAATTTAGGTAGAATTTTCATATAATTCTTAGGTAAATTATGCAGAACTGTAGAGAGGGATAAGGGGGCATATCTAGCTATGAATTTGGAAAAAATCCTTAGAGGAGGTAGTGGTGGATTTATATTTCCACAGCCTCCTGCGCTTCCAACACCATCCATTGAAAGTTTTGGAGAAGGGGTACTAGGGTTTTGATGTAGATTATTGAATATTTGAAAAGAATGTTGTACTAGATATTTAATTGCTTCAAGGTGAGAGCGAAGATCTGCTAGATAATCGAAAGGTAACAAATATCGTGATAGGAAATCAAAATTAGATTGGAAATGGGAACTTGATCTTAGTCTTTTATATCAAATAGATGGGTAGTTTGGGGAAGTGATAAGAGATGAACCTGAGTATAGAGGGTAATCTTTAGGATTTTCAGAAACATAAACTTTTATTTCAAGAAGACAAAGGATAGGTCGCGTATAGATGATGTTAAGAGCTGAAGATGATTATTTACACTCACTGGTAAAAGTATCTATCAAAGAGAAAGGTGTATTCTAGAAATTTTCTCCCGTTAGATCATATAAATTTACTTCAGGAATTACCTCCTCTAGAATTTCTAAGTTAATTTCAGGATTACTAGTTGAGGCTTCTGCGGAATGAGGTTTATTTTAATTTTTTTTCTTTAGAACTAAGTAAAATTACTTATTCTTATAGAATATTAACATTAACTTGATTAAAATTTGGTTGATAGTCCTTACGTGATGGTGCATAAGTCTTATTTAGATATCCTTTTGTTTTCAGTAGTTTTTTAGGATCTAAAATTGGTGTAGTTTGTTGATCGTCTGGTTTTTTTTTGCTCTTTTTTCTTATACATGTCAGCTTTGCCAAAATGGTGTCGTCCGGTGAAAAATAAAAACGATCCTTAAGCTTTTGTTCAATTCTTGTTCACTATAAAAAAATTGAAACCTAAACTTTGTCGTATTCCCAGGGAGAATAGTTATGTTTCTCCGTCCCGACAACGATGCCAAAAAGATGTTGTTACTGAGATTTAATTTGGGCTCACAGAATTATGTCAGGCATCCAAAATTTAAGAGAATTTTTTTTTATAGTTCTTTTCTACCTTCAGTTTTAATATGAAACTTCGAATCAATTTAGTGATTAGAAAAAATAGAGGCAATATCTCTTTCTTTGAGTATTTTATAAATATTGAGTATATGAAAAGTAGAATTGATTAACAAAAAATGAAAAAATAAAGTAAGGCATCCAATAATGAAAAAAATATTACCTTATCCACAATAGAAGAATTATTGAGGATGGGTCTTTAAAATATTAATTGAAATGAGGAGATTCACACAGATATGGGTCTTTTTTTACTCACAGTAATAATAGAAGAAAATTTGTAGCTGAACAAACTTTCAATTATATGGACCACAATAGATGTGTTACTAAATTGTAGTCTTTCAATCTTTAAGAGCCATAGAGTGAATAAAATGAGATTATGAACAAACAATACACATAAAGCACATAACTCAAGGAAATAAAATGTAGAATCTTTGTCTTCTCTTTCAAATTGGCATTAAGAAGGTTCTCTTTTACATCTAACCAGAAGAAGCATTGAATACATATTTAATATGCTTATTTATACAAAAATCATCTTAACCAAAAGTAGTTAGACATTCCACATTCTTATCTCTCAAAATATAATACAATATTTAAAAGATATTACAAAGATATTGAGCATCTATTGACATTGCTTTCACTTGTTGGCGATTCGTTCGTCTTCTATTTCATCGTGGATGCACTTGGATTTTGATGATCCTTGAATTGTGTATGCAGATCCAATAATGTAATAACAAACTTGGAGGTTTCAATATTTGCATTTAATTCAAACAAAAAAGACTTTTTATGCACCAATGGTAGATTTATTTTAATTTGAACAACTTTCTGTTGTGTGATCTGATGTTGTAAACTTGGTTTCACCAGAAGATCATTTATCATTTGTAAATAAACATGATTTACCTGTAGTATAGAATTTTTTACACTCTCTTTGTTTTTATTTAGATCTTCTTTACTCTTTTCGATATCGAATTGCCCAAGTGTATCATGAATACTAATGACATCAATTTCTACCATATACAGATCTACAACTGAAAGAGAATCAAGACAAGCATATTTTGCCTATTTAGCTAACTTTTTAATTTCTTCAAGATTATTCTCCCAAACCTTTAAATCCATTTCTCCTTTTATCTGCCCAAATTGTGAAAAGGGGGCAAGTTCAGGTACATTGAGCTTTTTCGTCCACACTATAAATTATTGGAATTTGGATATGGCCATAAACGATTCCATCTCTTTTTCATAAATAATCTTCAAAGAATTATTGATTACCTGATAATGTTTTTGGATGACATCCAAACTTTCATATAGACCCGACTGGACAATTTGAAATTTCTCATTCACCTCTGATGCTTGTTTCTTGAAGGAATAAATATCAATCATTGTTCTCTTTATTATGGTTATTCGAGCTTGCAATTGATTTATTAATGTATCTCATTGGGAGAGCATGTTATTACTTAAGTGTTGATTTTGAACAATTAATTTCAATTTATCCTCTAATTGCTTAATATGATGTTCAAAACCCTGTCTGACTTGGATTATATCAAAATTGATTATTTCTCTGGCAGTAACTTCCATTTGTTTCATATCATTATGCAAATTTTTAATCAAAAGATTCTTTTGGTCATGTTGTTTTCTCAAATTATCCACTGACCACAAGTTAGCAGTTGCAAAATATCCCAGTGAATCTGCTACATCTTTTTCAAATTTAGGGTCACTTTGTCCCTGTCCATCATATACCATTCTTTATTTTTAACTCCTCCCTCTTTTTTTCGAGATTATCTTCATATGATAGCCTTCCTTTTCTTGTTGAAAACAAAATTTGATGAAGGAATATCTTCAGTTTCAATAGGTGTCAGGTCATCTATATTGATAACCTCTGAACAAGGTAAATTAGAACTTGTTGCTAAGGGAGTCAAATATGGCATGGGAGAAATGAGTGCAGCAGATTCTCCTTGATTTTTGACGTCGTTCACATGAGTTTTAGTGTTTGATAATAACAGAGGAAATTTTTTCCCATGCTTCATAAAAGCTTTGAGTAATGCTAAGAATTCTTGATCACTTTTACATGGTATGGATATTCCTTTAATTATTGCATCCCTAGACACTATTTCTGGTGTCTTTTCCACTTCTTTAGTTTTGTCTTCAAACAAGTCATGTTGCTTGAGATCTGTTGATCTTTCCACATGTGAAGTTTGATTAAGCCTTTGTTTTTCTTGCAAGATTTTAGGTAAATTGTTTCTTATGTTCTTTTGAAAAATGAGAAAACTAGATTGTTGTTCTTGAGGAAGACATTGAAATCTGGATACAACCTCATCATATGATCTAACTTCTATAAAACATTTGTGATAGGGTGAATCTTCATGAATGTATCTCTTCATGTTAAATTGAGCTAAATGATTTTCTACCACCTTATGTGGATCATGCTTTTTGAATTCAATGACAACCAATTTAATATAATCTAAGGCTTAAGCCTCTACCTTAGTATGTCCAAAGTCTGATAATGAGAATATACGAACCTGTATGGGAAAGGTTGGCCAAACCCTTTTTTGTGAAACCTTCAGTTCTTTGGTGATGCCTGCTAAAACTGTCTGATAGGCTACTTCTATGCAAACACTTTTTTCTGGTAGAAATATGGGAAGAGAATGTGGAGATGCGGGGCAACCAAAAAATATGATGTAAGAAAAGCTTTCCTCAATGTACCAATCTACAATGGCACCTAAATTCCCAATAATATTTTTTGAAATTCTAGGGGGAGGATGACAATAGATAATTTTATGAATCAAAATTACCACATTGTGACAAATCTCATAAAAATAATCCTTTTTGTTTTCCTCCCATAGTTTCGAATGATAGAAATGTATGGGCTCAGTGACAGTTGAAGTCCAACTCCAATTCATAAGAGGAAATGGGGTTCTGAAACAAATTGCATCCATAATATATGCATACATATATAAAGGAGCGTGTTCTCCTTTAGACTTCTGAGTTTTGTAATCCCCAATTTGTTTAGCTAGGTTATTACATATCATTTTTCCCAAGTCAAAATTGTAACCATCAACAACTTCATGAATTATATGAAACCATTCTATAGTAAAATGTGTAGGATTTTTCTTTCCAAACATTATACAAAGCATCATGGCAATATAAAAAATACGGGCATCAAAAGAGGCTATATAATATATGTTAGGAACCAAATATTAATATAGCATAGATAAACCTCAAAATAAGTACTCAATGCCTTGAAAAAGAGATAAATTCAGAAAATAAGCCTCTTCAAGAAGGCAACCTCTTTATGCCCCATAAATGTTCAATTACAAGATGATTCAAAATGAAAATGTCTCCTTGGTATATATAAGAGACTAAAATGTATAATTACAACCAATGGACTAAATCCTACATAAATAAAATAACATTACTAATATAATATGCCTCAATTAAGGGCTAATGAGCCACTATTTAGGGCTTAAAATGCCCCTCCCCTTGAGACAAGTGTTCTCCGCAATGCCTGAGTAACTCTGGATGCTTCTTTATAAAAGACTCATCTTCCCAAGTGGAATATTTAGCCGATAGTTTCCTCCATTTTATGAGATACTCTGAAATGGATCTATTCCTCGGCTGGAAAATTCTTATGTCATTGATGGCTTCAAGCTCCAATATAATTTTTCCTTCCTCGTTAGGTTCTAGATATATAGTTTGAACTAGGATCTTGTCACCTATAACCTTCTTTAAGCATGAAACATGGAAAACTGGGTGTACTCATGAAGATGTACGCAACTCCAATTTGTATGCCATAGTACCAATGTTTTGCAACACCTTATAAGGGTCATAGTACTTTGGTGATAATTTATTATCCTTTTGGTCTTGCTTGAGGGACATCTGTTTGTATGGTTGTAGTCTTAAAAACACCCAATCCCCTACTTCAAAACTTCTTTCACTACGATTTTGATCATCTTTTTGTTTCAGATGATTCTCTTCCATGGCCAGGTTGTCCTTTAATATTTGGAGAACTTGTTGTTGATGCTTTATGTGATCTTCCACTGCTTGAACCTTAGATTTTTATTTTAGAGAAGAAGTGATGGAAGGAGGGTGGTATCCATAGAGTTCCATAAATGGTGTCATTTTTGTTGCAGTATGAAAGGAAGTTTTATACCACCATTCTGCCAAGGGTAACCATTTGAAGCATTGTGTTTGTTTATCAGAGACAAAGCAATGAAGGTAGCCTTCCAGAAATTTGTTCACTATCTCGGTTTTTCCATCAGATTAAGGATGATAGGATGAGATATGAGTCAATTGAGTACCCAAACAAGAAAATCATTATGTCCAAAAATGTCCAGTGAAGATGGGATCTCTGTCACTTACAATAATATTTGGGCTTCCATGTAGCTTTTGAACTGTCTCCATGAATGCGGAGGCAACTGTACTATATTTGAAGGGATGAGAGAGTGAAAAAAAGTGTGCATACTTGGTTAGTCTATAAACAATCACCATGATGACACTCTTTCATTCAGACTTCAGTAATCCTGTGATGAAATCCATGGAAATCTCCTCCCAACGCTGACTTGGGATGGCTAATGATTGTAAAAGACCTAGGGTCTTAATTGTTTCCACCTTATTTTGTTGGCAAACCAAACATTCTTCAACAAACCTTTGAACATCATTTTTAAGGCCATCCCAAAAAACTTCCTTCTTGACCCTATGGTAAGTTTTTAAAAATCCCGAGTGCCCTCCTACTAGAGAGTTGTGCAATTCCAATAGTACCTATATATATATATATCTTTGGCTAATTTATAGTGAATGAAATTATCAGTACTGCCAGAATCAATTAGGACTATTACCTTTTTGTTTTTGATATATCCTTTGATCTTGAGGAGTGCTAATTCCAGCCAATTCATTACACGATATCATGGGAGTCAAATCTTCAGACGAAATTGCTTCTACGTTTTCATCTTGAGATGCTTCTTGTTCTTGTTCTTATTCCTCTTCACAATATATGTAGAATAATTTCTTCTCACCACACTTATGTCCCTTACTGTACTTGTTCTCACAATTAAAGCATAAACCTTTTTCTTTTCTTTCCTCCAATTGTTGAGGTGTCAACCTTGTAGGTTTAGGTGTTTTAGAAGAAGGAGCATTATTCTCTCTATAGATGTTAGGATTGGTCCTTCTAGTATCCATAGCCATACTTTTGCTTTCAACATTTCTTTCCACCCTAAATACATTATCCCATGATTTGGGTTCCCAAAAAAGAACCTCATGTTGAATTCTATCTCTTAAAGTTCCTATGAATACATCAATCAAGTGTTCATTTGGAATATCTGTCACCTTTATATTCAATCTTTGGAAGTTCTCAATGTGCTCGATGTTATAACCCTATAATTTATAGGATCATTTAGTGACTGGAAAATTTTCACTATTGATGTATGTTGTCTTGCAAATAATATTTCATTCCTGCAAATTATTTTCAAAAAGAAAAGAAAGAAAAGAAAGAATAGAAAAGAAAAGAAAGAAAAAAGAAAAAGAAAAAGAATAAAATAGGGCATAAAAGAAAATGGATAAAAGCCCCATGCAATAACAATGACTTGATCCATATAGTTTAATCATGGTTAAGTCTCTTTGAATTTCTGTTGATAGGTTAGTGAGTAAGACTTGGCTAAATTGTTTAATCTTAGCCAAGTATATAGGTTATGTAGTGAATAAATTTGATCAAATTGTTTAATCTTGATCAAATAGCTCCAAGATAGAGTAATTCTTAGCCCAACAATCTAATATGGGCTAAATGTGTAGGTAGGTAGGATAGGACATAAACTAGCCATTGTTTCCTTCAATAAAACATGCATGATGCTCAATGAAAATCCATGATTCTTGATGTTTGAGGTATGTTTCCTAACCCCATGGTGACAAAAATAAAAGGGAAACAAAAAAAAACCCACAAAAGAACGCTATCCTAAGTTTTCATTGCATATTTTTGATTCGCGTCCAAAGAATAAAGAGTGCCCAAAGATCTACGGTTGATCTAACAGCACGTAGATCAACGGTGGACAGAAGATTCTGGACCCCCTGACTGTTCTACCTTTAACGGGAAGAGGGGGGGGGTCCGATATGAAGAATAAAGAGAGTGCTTAGATCTACAGTTGATCTAGCGGTGCGTAGATCAATGACTGGCAGTGGATTCCGGACCCACCCGATCATTCTACCTTTAACGGTGGGGNGGGTGTTAGGGTCCTAACCCGCACATAGGTAGAACAATATATTCAGATGTAATAAAGGTAAATATTAATAAGGCCTTGCAATACAATAGAATAATTCAAATGTAAGAAGACCTAATAGAAGCTTCTTCTTCTAGAAGGATCTTCTTCTCGATTCTTCTTTTGATAGACATATTTAGTATAAATAGGAGTCGAGGGTATGAGAAACCTAGCTTGTAGATTATTGTAATAGAGATATGCTCGACTGGAGGTTGCCCCCTTGAAGAAGCCCGTGAACATTTCTCTCATAATCAAAGTGCTATTTTTGTTATTATTCTTATATCATTTTAGTGTTATTGTGGTGATTAGTCTGGTTATATTGTTGTTATTCTCCCATTTCTAGCATTTTATTTTTTTTCTACATACTTTTTATATCTGGTATATTACATGTGGTATTAGAGCACTTTCCTTGGTAGAAATTGTGAGTAAATTTTTTTTCAGGGTAGAGACGTTTTCCGACGTCTTTAAGCCATAGATATATGTCATTACACGCATAAACCCACGGTTGAGGGATTCATACATGAAGGAAATACAAGTGGTTCTTAAGCGCACATATGTTGGCCACCCTTGTAACCCCTGTTGGTACCCCTTCGAGTGGTAGCGCATTAGACAACACCTATGTACGGATCGTCCTAGATTTCCTAAAGTCCTCTTTAGATAAACCGATCGATCACCTG
>SNQJ01S0052850.1:47951-70514 GCA_010110895.2 Picea sitchensis | reverse complement strand
TAGTCTCCTATATATACCAAGGAGACATTTTCATTTTGAATCATCTTGTACTTGAACATTTAAGTGGGGTAAAAGGAGGTTTCCCCCTCAAAGAGGCTTATTATATGAAATTATCTCTTTTTCAAGGCGTTGAGTACTTTTTTTGAGGCTTTTCTATGCTATATTTATTTTTGGTTCTTAACAGGACCCCACTGGTTGGGTAACCCAAATGGAACATTATTTCTCTTTATACAACATTACAGATGACTTGGCCAAACTTCGGTATGGTTTTCTCCATCTATATCAAGAACGTTGGCAATGGTGGCATTGGAGAAAAACTTCTCGTCAAGGGTATATTGCTTGGACACACTTTGTGGAAGATCTTTATGAACGCTTTGACACTGACACCAACCATTTGGGCCATTTGATAAAGTTGAAACAATAAGGAACAATGGAAGACTTTATAGCTACCTTTGAGCACCTGGCTTTTCGGACAGAGGGCATGTCTGATGCCTTTTTCTGAGAATGTTTTATCAGTGGCCTCAAGGATGAGATTTGGGCCCATGTCCTCATGGATCGGCCTCAGATTTGGGTGGAGGCTACTAAAAGAGATAATGAAGCACAACAGGTTGTATCTTCTCAAAACCAGAAACCCTCCTTTATCCCTTTCCCTAAACGAGTAAACCCCACTACTCCCTCCACTCCACTAAAGATCCAAAAATTGAACAAGGATGAAATGGCTGAACGCCAACTCAAAGGCCTTTGTTATAATTGTGATGACAAATATTTCTCGGGCCACAAGTGTAAGGAACAAAAGTTGTTTATGGCCATATCCGAGGATATTTCAGAAGAGGATATTGAAACTCCCCTTGTGTCTGAGTCACCTGAAACCCCCAACATAACCCCTCCCTTAGACCCTCCCGAAGAAGAACCAGTCATTTCCCTCAATGCTCTCACTGGCTTCTCCGCTTCCCAAACCATCAAGCTAATCAGTTACATCAAGGATCAAAAGGTCATCATTATGGTTGATAGTGGAAGCACCCATAATTTTATTCAGCACTGCATTTCCCAAGAAACTCATTTCTACATCCATGCCTTCAATGATTTCCAAATCATGATTTCCAATGGTGGCTCCATGAAATGTGGAGGGCGTTTTGAAAATGTGCATCTCCAAATTGGTGACTACCACCTGAAATATCATATGTTTTCTATAGACATGGGTGGGAGTGACATTATGTTGGGTGCATACTAGCTAAGGACTTTGGGTCCCATTCTCATGGATTTTAAATAATTAACCATGCAATTTGACCAGGAGGGCCACTAATATAAGTTCCAAGGAATAATCGTCGGTTCACCTAAGATCATTGGTTCCCATCACATGGAAAAGCTGCTCAAAAAGGGTCATTCTGGTGTTATTTCGCAACTCCATGCCATCCAAGCAACAGAAACACCCTTGGTGTTGCAAGACGTCCAAGCCATCCTCTCTAAACATCAAGTGGTCTTTTACACTCCCCAGGGACTCCCTCTTTTACATGGTGTTCATGATCATTCCATTCCCCATGTACCCAGAAGCCTTCCTCCCAATATCTGTCTGTATCGTCACCCCTTTTCCAAAAAAAATGAAATTAAGAAAATGGTCTAGGAACTCCTTAATGCAGGTGTTATACACCCTAGTAGGAGCCCCTACTCTTCTCCTATGGTCATGGTCCTGAAGAAAAAGGTTCTTGGAAAATGTGTCCTGACTTATGTTCCCTCAACAAACTTACCATTAAAGACAAATTTCCCATTCCTGTCATTGATGACCTCTAGGAGGAACTGAATGGTGCCCAATTCTTTACTAAACTTGATCTTCGTTCGGGCTACCACCAGATACGTATGAAAGAGGCAGACATTCCCAAGACTTCCTTTAGAACTCATGAGGGCCACTATGAGTTTTTGTTCATGCCCTTTGGCTTGTGCAATGCCCCCTCCACCTTCCAAAGCCTCATGAATCATGTCTTCCATCCTTTTCTTTGTCATTTTGTCTTAGTTTTGTTTGATGATATCATCATCTATAGAAAGACCTAGACAAAACATCTTGCTCATGTGGATCAAGTTCTACATCTACTCTCTCAGCATCAACTTTTACTGAAACAATCTAAATGTGCTTTTGGCGCCTCAAAAGTAGAGTACTTGGGTCATTTGGCTGGTAAGGATGGCATTAGGGTGGATCCTAAAAAGATTGAATATATGCAAGAATGGCCTCACCCAAAGACTCTCAAAAGATTGCGTGGATTTCTGGTCTTAACAGGATATTATCACAAGTTTGTTAAGAATTATGGAAAGATTTTAGCACCTCTCACTTCTCTCCTAAAAAAAAACTCTTTCACTTGGACTCTAGCTACTGCTCAAGCTTTTCAAACCTTGAATATGGCCATGTGCACCACTCCATTCCTGGCCCTTCCTGATTTCACAAAGACCTTTGTCTTGGAATGTGATGCTTTAGGGAAAGGAATTGGTGTTGTCCTTATGCAAGAGGGTTGACCTTTGGCCTCTACCAACAAGCAACTCTCTGAAAGAAATCTGGGAAAATCTATCTATGAAAAGGAAATTTTGGCTATTCTACATGTCGTTGATTTGTGTCACCCTTATCTATTGGGGAAACGCTTACAAATTAAGACAGACCATCAAAACCTCAAGTATGTTTTGGGACAACGCATTTCCTCCCCAGAGAAACAAAATTGGGTAACTAAGTTATTTGGCTATGATTATGAGATGATTTAAAAGAAAGGCAAAGAAAATGTGGTTGTGGATGCACATTCCCAAAAATATGAAGATGAAGGATCCATTTTTTCTCTTTCCTTCATTGTCCCAGATTAGCTCCAAGATGTTCACCAGGAATGGCTACAAGATCCCAAAAGTTCACAGTTGATCCAACAATTGTAGTCCAATGCTCCAACTACCCCAGGGTACTCTTGGCTCCATGATGAGCTTCGATACAAAGGCTGTTTGTATTTAAGTAAACAATCAAAGCTTAAATCCACGGTACTTTTTGAGCTTCATGCTACACCGACAGCGAGGCACTCCGAGTTCACCAAAACCTATGACAGGGTCAAACGTTCTTTTTTTGTGGGATGGTATGAAACAGGACATTCGTAATTTTGTCTCCAAATGTGATGCATGTCAACACAACAAGGGAGAAACAGTCAAATCTCTGGGCACACTATAACCGCTCTTGATTCCACCTGCTATTTGGAAGGACATCTCTATGGATTTTATTACAGGCTTACCCAAATCGGGAAATAAACTGCTACATTGTGACATCATCTTCCACTATCTGACCACCTCCTGACGTCATGTTCCACTATCCCCCTATAATTCCTATCTCATAAATCTATCAGGTTTTCCCCTCCATTCACCCATCACAGGTCATGTCCCACTTGCCTATCTTCCAATCACCACCCTCTACATCTTCCTGGTACACCCGTCACCCATCCTAAACTTGCCACCTTGCACTTCAAATGATTCGTTGGCCATTTATTACAGGCTAAAATATCCATTAGTCTATTGACCTGTCCCCCGCACCCAACGGATACCCATTCGCTCAAATTTAACTCTATTTCTGCCATTTGCGCACTGTTCTCACCTTCCACACACTAGAAGCACATTTTCCTCACCTTTTCATTCAACGACCCAGCTATAGCCATTTCCTACTAACTCTTTTGTTTTAGTTTGTAGGTACCTATTGAATCGATGACGTCGAAATCCAAAAGATCAAAAGTCGAGGAAAATCCATTCCTCTCACCTCCTGTCGATCTCAACCGGATCCTGCTAGTTGACAAAGATTACCTGATCTTAGAGACCAGGTGTGAATTCAATTTCACTGAATTATAGCCATGGTTTAAAGACACATTCATGGATCAAAGCGATGAAATTGGGCTCTGGGAGTCTAATATCCCTCTGTATCTCTTCCCCCAAATCCACCATTTTCCCAAGGTCGCCCTCAAATGCGAGGATCATTACCTCCCTGATCAGAGAGCCATAGTTTCATCGTCCAGAGAAACTTTGTTCTCTATCACACCTGAGGCCATTGATCAAATGATGTAGATATCTAGAGTCGAATCCCACTCTCCCCTCACCATTTAATTTCTAACATAGATGTACCAAATTCTGTCGTTTCCCTAGAGGGACAATGTTTTGATCTTTTCCTCCCATAGGATGCCCAATTCCCCGAGAAAAATCCCCCTTACCACTCCTCCATGTTTTCAGAAAAGGGAAACCAAATTATTTCATCGCTATGTTTTCTACTCGGTTATTTCTCAGACAAATGGGTGGATGAACCCATTTTGGGTTTCCTATCCATTTTCTTTGCTAAAGAAAAATCCACCATCCAGTTCGACTACAACACTTTCCTGTCCGAGAACATACATGAACAACTCTTTAAATTTGCCAAAAAGGGCATGTTCCGGTATTCTTCAATACTGGCCTACATGTTCACCTTTTTTCAAGAAGATAAGTTCTCTTTCCCTATGTAGAAAATGGACCAGGATGACAAGCAACAATTTATCACCTCTTGGACTTCGTTACTTAGAAGAAACTCCACAGAGTTTAATTTCAAACAATTTATTGATCATTTTTACCACCCAGTGGTGAGCATGCTCAGTTGTAGACCAGATCCATTGATAAATGAATAATTCCAAAGAATCTTACACCTCTCGTACCTCTCCAAAACTGGAGACTAGTACCTATATCAAAATCACACAGAGATCAGAGTATATGGGTGTGAGATGGCTCCCTATAAGTTGCCCAAGTACTTTCATGTGAGGATATTCTCTTTGTATTACATTAGGAAAATGATTAATTCAGATGACATTCATTTTGTGTCTTTGAAGAAGAAACAACAACTAAGAATCAAAGGGAAGATTGGACCTTTTATTTGCAACAGTCGAGCTGCAGGAGAAGAGGCAGACAAGTTATTAAAGGATATGAATTTTAGCACCAGTTTTGTTTGGCACTATGATCCGTGTGGGATCATTGCAGAGATGAGATTGAAAAAAAAAGTTCTCCATATGCTCATACAATCAAACCAGAGATCGAGAAATTTGTGAACCAAACAGAGTGGGAGGTGAACACTCTCGAAGACATTAAACAACAATCTACTCTAGGCATGATTTCACAAACCACAACTGAAAGAGTACCAAAGGAGAAAATAACCTGGAAAGATGTTTCACCTTCAATCACTGAGGTGTCAGCAGAGGATTTCCAGGTGTACACTAAAAGGCCTAAAACCACTCACACTACTCACAACTCTGGGGAAGAAGAGACACAGTCTACCAAAGTAGTCAAGGGAGAACGTTCACCACTTCTTTCAAGCAACCATCAGATGATGTCTACCTCATCCTCAAAGAAGAAAATTGTTACCACTGTGACCACCCAACCTCCACCAACATCTGCAAAGTTGAGTATTTTTTAAAAGTATGACTTAATCAAGAAGAAGAATGAGATGCTGACAAATCACACATATCCTCAGTTATGGAAGTAGACTTCAATAGCACAGCATAGGTTGCTCTCTGCTTTTGATACTGAAAAAGGAAGAATGCACATGGAATTTCTGCAAACACAGGTAGCTCATCCAAAAGAGATCACAGATTACAAAAGGTCGACTCTGGAATTTGATGGCAAGCAATTTCATCCAGTTGATCAGATGGATTTGCATAGGCAGACTGAAGAAATGGTTTTCTCCACATTGGCTCATGCTTCCACTACTGCTACAAAATTACAGGTCTCTCTGAACAATGTTTAGACCCAATTAAAATTCGAGAAAATATCTTCTTTTGCAAAGGATAATAGGAATAAATCTTTAGAAGAATTGGTACTCAAAATTGGTTATGACCCCTCAATTGTAAAATTAGTTGAGGAGTTTCTCAATAAAAATAATGTTGACATAGCATCTTTGAGGAAGCAACTGAAATTTCCGGCTATAGAAGACTCACAGGACAAAGAGATAGCTGAGACAAAGGGTGAGAAGGCGGAATTGTTGAAGCTAATCATGCAACAAAATGCACAGATAAAGGAAATGGAGGCAGAGTTGGAAAGGTTGTTAAAGGAGAAGGAACATGAAATACCTATGGAATTCATCCCAATGAGTGCAATTCCCCTCACAGGAGTTAGCACAATGAAAACATCAATCACCACCACTACAGAAATTCCTTTTGCCACTACAGTGGCAACTTCAGGAACATCTGAAGCTTTAGTAACATCAATGGAGAAGATGACTTTGCAGGGAACATAAATCAAAATATTGGAGAAGGCGATAGAGAATCTCCAGAAGCTAAAAAATTCTTTCCAAGCCAGTTACAATATAGAAAGACACACATAAGAAAAGATGAAGCAGGAAATCCAACAACTACAGAAACAAACAGTTATGGGAAAAACACTAGCAGAGGCCAAAGAGAACATATGGATGGATATCTCCAAATCCATAATTAAATATGGGCCATGGTGAAAATCATGTTTGAACAACATGAGTTGTTGTTAAGGAGAAAACAGACCATCGACATGATCAAAGGATAATTGGGAGAGAGGCCCACAAAAGCAAATGAAATTATCAGGTTTCTGAATTAAAAGACTAGGGAAGAACTGGAAGACCTGAAGATTGAAGACAAAGCAGAAACCATCCTCGAGGTTAAAAGAGTGATGAACAAAAGAGGATTGATGTTGCAGCTGGAGGAGAAAGCCTAGAACATGGATATCGGGGTTCAGATATTCTTCAGCAAGATTGATGTTTTGCAGAAGAACGACCTTCTTGGCCTACTGGTTCTAAATGATAAACTCATGACCCTATCCAACTACAAGTAGAATATTTCCACGGCGGCGAAGGATAGTTCCAATTTTTCATGAATCCAGGGTAGTATCATAGGAAATGTGTTTCTAGAGACTCTGCAGTTGTACCTCAGTATCCAACATGAAATTAAATATATTTTCATCACCAAGACGACTTTCGCCAAATATACCGAGATGGATGAAATCTACCACAGGCTTCTAAAAGTCACCATTCCCAGTCAACAAAGATCGGATGAGTTGTGTGAATTGATTGAGTAGGGATGAGGTGTGTCATCCAAGTCATCAAGAAGAGTAGTTAGAGTCACGTGAATGACTCACCACCGACCTTCCCAAAAATCAACATGAAGAATATGACAGATCATCAACAGTTCCTACAATTTTGTATCTTGTTGTCTAGTTGTTAGGATTAGATTATACCATGTCATGATCATTAATGACACGTTCGTTTGTAATTTTTGTTATAAATACTTCAAACTTCGGAGTACTGAGGGTTGATCTTTACGCCCAAGAAAGTTCTAAGAACTGTAATTTTTATCAGAGATCTACCAGTGATAAAAAGGGCTTTCACAGGATTCTAGCATGTTAGTTGTTGGTGATGTTTTCTTCTCTCAATTTAAATATTTCTCCTATATTCGTAATCACTTATGTTTTCTACATCCGATCGTTTAAAAGAAGTTGAAGTTGCATAATTTATCTTTGTATACTCTGTTTCTATCTTTTAAAGATCTTAATGTTTATCTTCTGATGTTATGATTAAGAAATTTTTAAATTCTTATTGGTTATAATTGATTATCTCATCTTTCTTATATCCACCATTTAATTTCTAAAGGATCTAACAGTTGCATTATCCTGCCCCATGAAAACACCTTATAAAATTTGTTCGTTGATCTCAAACTTTATAAAACAGACCCCATAGCCCAATGGATGCGTAAGAAATATTTAATCCAATTTTATAAAACAAACACACAGTCTCATTTATTTAACTATCCTAACATCTTAAATCTAAAACAAAGTTAAATCTCACAGAGAGATCCCTCTCTAAAACTGGAAGGGCTCGATCCTAGTTTGGAAGTGATTGGATAAGGTTACCTCTAGTAAATTTCTTCTCATTAACAATAGCCTCTAGGAATTTATAGAGTGATAACATAGTGGCGACCATACTAGGGAACTGAACAAACTTTATATATCCTACGATTTTGTTTCCCCTAGACTAAGAAAACATTATTTCTGAACGAAATTATAAAGTCTAAACTTATATAGAGATAATGTTCAGAGGTTGTTAAAGTTTCTATATATTAGTTAAAAGTTTCTAAAAATAAAATAAAAATAAAAAACTTTGGCTCCTAAAAGAGTTTTCACTAGATTGCATCCAGATCCAGAACCTGCAATAGCAATAGACAATCCTAAAAAATTACTTAGAAATAAAAATATTGCAGAGGGTTCTGGGAGTCATAGTCCATTTCATAGGTCCCCTTCCCACCCAAAGAAGTTGGTAGCTCTTCAAGATCTCAAGTTTGACATATGTTTTGAACAAAGCCTTTTTAGAACAAAATCTGACAGCTTTGTAAGTGAAATAGTTTTAGATCAAACTATCCTTCAACCAACAACCCCTGAAATACTTTCTCCCATAGCTAACGTTGATCAATGATTTTTCCAGGAATTTGACAAACTAGAAGATCTAGTTGCAAATCTTGATCAAGCCTTGGACAAATCTCACTTTCAACAGTTAGTCAAACTTTCTGCCTTGACTATTGTTGCAGCTTCTGTTAAACCTAAACCAGTTCATTCATCTCCTCCCAGACCTTCATCTTCCACAACTTCCGTCACTTCCCCTCCAATCACACAGGCTGTTGTTCATCCCCCTCCACAAATCATGGCAGGAAGATATGCTCCATTTGTGTTGGTTTCTCCTTTACATGCCATGCCTCAGGATTATCAAACCAGACTCCCTTAGTATGATAGTATTGTTCCTTTGAATGCACAACAACATGTTGAAAAAATGAACGATTATTTTGATTTGCAGGAAGTAGATGAAACTGATGTGCAGATGAGACTATTTGCATAGAGTTCGACTGGAGAAGTCAAAAAGTGGTCCAAAACCTTACGTGTTTCTTCCATAATTGACATTGTTGCTTTTCATCGAATTTTTCTTGACAGGTGGGAGGTAAAGAAAAATCCTCTTCAGATCTTGTCAGAATATGAGAATATCAAAAGGAACCAAGGAGAGACAGTGCAGGATTATTGCACCCATTTCAATAATTTATACAATGCAATTCCAAATGATATAAAACCACCTCAATGTCTAGCATTGATAAAATTCCTCGATGGATTCGACGCTCACATGTCATATCAGGTAAGGGAAAGAAACTCTACTACTCTGGAAGACATGCAGAAAAGTGGCATTAGTGTGGAAGAAAATATTTTAGCCAGAAGAGTCAGGCAGAGAAGATAAAGGAGGGTCACAATTAAGGAAGAGCCTTCCACTTCCTTTTCATACACAAAACTATATTCTCTATCCATAGCTATGGAGAGAATGATGGAGAGGATTACTATAGATGACAAAAATCCACCCAGGGAAAACCAATCCACTCCTCAGATTTAGAATCCGAACTTCATAAGAAATCCTCCCCAGATCAGGCAGAGAGATCCGAGGGATCAAAGAGAGCAGAGGGGGCCTAATAATCATATTAGACCACCCCTTCAAGAAAATTATGCTGATGAAGGTGAGAAGATAATCAAAAAATTGGATGATAATCATATAAACCTCATGGGCGTTCATGACGATGAATCCATTTTTCTTACTCAGGAAGAGCATGAGCTTTTCCTCCTGTCAAAAACAGAGGTAAACAAGGAAGCATAGGAGACATAATAGTAGGCCTTTGAAAATTCTATAATGGAGGTACATAGGCAGTATAACCAGAGAATCAAGAAGGCAAATGACAACCCTCCAAAGAAAGTTGTTGAAACAAAGAAGTCTATTGAAACAAAGAGAATAGTCGAAACCAAGAAAACCTCAAAATCCTCTCCCAAGAAAGTCCTTGAGTGAAATAATGTTGAATCCCCTGCAAAAAGAACTCCTAAAGTTTTACAAAGAACAAATGAGATCGAAGTTTCATCAACCAGTTAACCAAGTGCTCCTGCCCATAGAATCCCGATGGAGAAACTATAAGTGGTGAACTTAAGAAAAACTTCCACTACTTTAAGCCTTGAAGGGGAACTAGCTAAACTGAAGATTCCCATTCCCCTCTCTGAGTTGATGAGCAAGTATTCTTACAGGTCGCAAGTGATTAAATCTTTGAGCATCGAACCAGAGATAGGTACGAAGTCCCTGAATTTTGGATCTGCAAATTCCTCGGACACGGTAAATCTCCCTTTTTACATCAGCTTAAATATCCACGACTTGATATTGCACAATGTTATGTTGGATTAGGGTGCCTCTCACAACCTGATGCCTAAAGATGTAATGGAAAATTTGGGACTCGAGGTCACCAGACCCTACAAGGATTTACATTCTTTTGAATCGATCAAGGTCAAATGCATAGGGATAATTAAGCATTTATGTATCACCCTAGCTGAGATCCTAGAAAAGAGTATGGTAATGGATATACTAGTTGCAGACATTCCCCCAAAATACAGTATGGTATTGTCAAGATCATGGGGAGATAAGTTGAAAGGAATACTACAGCTAGATATGTCTTACACCACCATATCGATATTTGGACAACAGAGGAGACTGTACAGAGAAACCCTGATGAAGCATATGGTCAGTAGTCAGGAAAAGCCACACAACTACCCACTATATTCTACACACTCTGATTTGGATTCTTTCATTCTTTACAATGATGGTGATTTGGAAGAACAAATCGCTCAACTGGAAGATGATACACATGATTTGAAAGAAGATAAATAAATCACTCAGGCAAGAAATGATGAAACTATGGAAAGTGAGGAATTGCCAGCAGATTTTTGGAGCATGTATTTTGACGGTGCAGTAAAGAGGGAGTTGGAGCTAGAGTTTGGTTACATAATCACAGATCAAGGTATTCAGAGAGCCATTTTTACAAACTGAATTTCCAATGCACTAATAACATATATGAGTACGAAGCTTTGATGCTTGGCCTGAAACTACTGAAGAAAGTTGGTGCCAGACATATTATGGTAAGGGGTGATTTAGAACTGATTATCAAGCATATCAAAGGTGAGTATGCAGTTAAACATCCCAGACTTAGAGCTTATAGGAATGTTGTTTTGGATGCTCTTCAATTTTTTACTGAAATTGATTTGCAAGTAATGCCGAGGGGACAAAACATATTAGCAGACAGGTTGGCTACATTAGCAGCTACCTACAAAATACCCTTTTGTCCCACTCACAAATACAAGGTGTAAGTGAAGTGCAGACCAACCATTCCATACAACATAAGGTACTGGAAGGTATTCGGGAATGACGATCAAATTGAAGAATTCCTACAGTGTAACAATGACTTCAAATGTACAAATATAGATTTAGAAAATGATGATGATGATGTAAATAAGTCTGTTTCTGGAACTGGTAGTGTAAATAACGTAGATTCTGAAGGTTTGAAAGAAAATAAAGTAGATGCAAATGAATTGAATGAAAATGAGATAGATTTTGGTATTCTACAGTTGAAAAATAATGTGTTACCTAGAGGTTTAGTTCCACTAGAAGATTTGTTCAATTTTAACAATGTAGCCAAAAAACCGAAAATTGAAGCTAGTGGTAAAGAGGTCAAAGAGTGCAACATAGGAATAGAAGAAAAACCCAAGATGATAAAACTTTCTAAATCTTTGCCCCCTGAGAAAAAATGAAAATGCATTGAACTTTTTAAGGAATATGTGGATGTTTTTGCCTGGGGTTATGAGGACTTAAAATCATATGACACAAGTATCATACAACATCAGATTCCCATAAAATAAGAATACAAACGTTTCCGACAGAAACTTAGGAGAATCAATCCCAAGTTGCTTCCCCTGATAGAGAAAGAAATCAAAAATATATATGATGCAAAAATTATTGTCCCCTTGAGATTCTCCAAATGGGTTTCTAACCTAGTTCCTACTAGGAAGAAAACTTGCGAGATCAGACTTTGCATAGATTTCAGAATTCTGAACAAAATCTTCCTCAAAGATAATTACCCTTTGCCCAAAATGGACCACATTTTGCAAAAGGTAGTTGGGGCCAGTAGGATCTCTTTACTAGACGGTTTCTCAGACTACAACCAAGTCCTTGTTCACCTAGAAGATCAAGAGAAGACAACATTTACCACACCTTGTGGAACCTTCATGTATGTGAAGATGCCCTTTGGCTTGATAAATGTTGGCGCCAATTTTCAAAGGGAAATGGATATTTCTCTTGTGGACGAACTTGGAAGATTTATAGTCATATATCTGGATGATGTGACTGTATACTCCCAATCTGACAAAGAACGATTGCAACATCTCAGACATGTGTTTGAGAAGTGAAGAAAATTTGGGATTTCGTTAAACCCAAAGAAGTCTCTTTTCGGTTTAGAGGAAGGAAAGTTGTTGGGACACATAATATCTAAAGATGGAATTAAAATAGATCCCAGTAGGATAGAAGCCATCCAGAAGGTGGAACACCCTAGGAACATCAAAGAGCTACAATCATTCATTGGCAAAATAATTTTCCTTAGAAGGTTCATAACCAACTTGGCCTAACTTCTTAGGAGCATCACTAATATGTTGAAAAAGGACACAAAAATCAAATGGAACATTGAGTCCAAACAGTCATTTGAGTAGGTGAAATGTGCACTCACCCAAGCCCCAGTTCTGATCAGCCTATATTACACCAAAGACTTTTATCTTTTCTCTTTTGCATCTGAACACACCATAGCAACAATGTTGTTGCAGAAAAACAGTGAAGGGTACGTGTTAGCACTCTGTAAATTATGTCTGGCTGAATAGATAGATGACAAAGGTAATTGTTTCAACCAGCTTTAGAGCTGAGGCACTAGCCTGCTCAACTCAGAGAGGGCTCTTTCGTGTCACTTGATACATCTATGGAAATCGGTGGCTAGAATTGGTTTGTTTTGGGGTTTTAATAAAGTTGTTGAAGAGATGAAGATGACCTTTGGGCTATGGGGTCAAGAATGTAGGATGCATTTCCAAATTGTGAAAACAATCAAGAGGAAAAGGCTAAATGAGGAAGTGACTTCTGAGTTTATGCTTGAAAATTTTAGATGGTATCAGAAGAAAATAAACACACAACTATTATCAGAGAATTATAGTAATGAATTATGAAATGGTTTAGAAGAGATGAACATAGTCTAAATCGCCAAGCCGAGAGCATTGAATAATGAATTTTGGAATTTTAGTTTCTTAATTTAGACAGAAGAAAGAAAAATGAAACTATAGAATGACAAGAATCACACACTATGAGAGAAAACGAGACTCACAACACCACCAATTAGAATCTTTTCATAAAAAGTCCCAAAATCTGCCTCTACACCCATGTATTCATTCCAGTCCCAGATATTTATAAAGTTTCCCTGCACAGAGGGTAGACTCCTGTTTTCTCCATGCTTCTATACTCGTGAGGCCAAGCATATATAGAGGAATTTCATATGGAATTTAAAACGTTCCGACTTCCTCATAATTCTAAAAAAAAGTACAAGTTACAAAAAGGAAGAACAGTTGTATTATTTAAAGGGACCATTAGTAATCAATATGTCATATCAAGACTCCCTTCTCTTAAGCCGACATTTGTCCAAAACTATCTGAAATACACCAAAATTTTACCTGAGGATTCATCTCAGCTTGGTGATTTCCTCCTCCATGGTACTCCACCAATCGAAATTTTCCCTGACGCTCTCTATCATCTCGGTTTTGGCCTTTTATTTGATCCTTTTTCTCCTCTTCTACTTTGCGGTTGGGTGGTAGGTGTTGCCTGCGTGTTCATTTATGACAAGATCCCTCATAACAGGGTTTAATTTTACTCCCAACTCTGTCTCAGTTTCAGGTTCGGTATGAAATTTAGTCGCTAGCATCTGCAAGACCCATCTTTCATTCTTACTTATTGACCTTCCTGGTACCTTAGCTGAGAACCCAATCATGCCAGACACCATTTGATGGGTATTATCCATGCCTTCTGGACTTCGCAAAGACCTTGATTTGGACACCCTTTGAGTTTACAGAATTTAGGAGCACAGGCCGAACTTGTTTTTCTTATGCATAAGATGAAAATTTCCCAAAATAGGATAAAATGATTCATATATGAGATTTGATGGTTTGTGTACTTTGCTCATGAATTACTGTCACAGTACCTTGGTGTTCCACACTTCATCAATCCACTTTGAATGATGAGCCTCGAGTTAGTTATGTGGTGGCATCCTTTTGGTACGTCATCCGAGAAAGTACTTGGACCGATGATGTGAGGTGATCTGACCAACTGCCATCCTCCCACGAGCTATCAACATGACGTTTTGAACCACGTGACATTGGGGCCATAGGAAAATTGGTTTTGGGAAATCCATCGTCTCCCATGATGCGTGTGTAAGAGTGCCACGCGTTCCCCATCGAAACCAGAGTAGTTTTCCCTGGTCTTTGTTCACGATGTTAAGTTCTATGCTATTTGTTTGTCCGATGTAGGCTTCGACCATAGATATGAGATTCTTCAAGATCGACGACCCGCCAGGATACTCCCTTCCCACTTCTACTACATTAATTCATACACCGCAGAATATAGCTGAGCACCCTCAACTATCATGTCTCTAATGTGGTATAGTGTCTTGCTAAACTTTAGAAGTTTTTAGATCCCAATAAAAATTGTTAGGGTGATAAGATTGGCTCCAACTGGGGATGCTATCCTCCCAGTGAGGTAGAAAATAACTCATAGACCCAGTGCCTGATCCATGGGTTTGTTCCCCAAAACATGTGTGTGTCCTTCTCCTACCAAGCTCTGTGCACTACTTCCAACTGCATGGGGGACTTCCAAGTGCATTATTGAAAACTGACTGTATCTAGTGCTAGAAAACTCAAACTAGAAAATGCTTGACCGAAAATCTTATTTTCACATCCCTACCTACCCTAAAACTATTGGGATGAACACTCGTTCAAGTGATGCTAAAGTGCCAATGCAACCAATCAAGCAATTGGCTTCCTGATTTTCCTTTGTTCACATTTTTCTAAAGCTGGTAGAAAAACGTAAAGGATGGCAGCTAAAAAAACAAATTGAATCCAAAATATGAGCTTATGAATGAAGAAAATTCATCCTTCACCGAAGACTGTAATAGGATGGCCATCAGATCTTGAAAATCATGAAAAATCATTTCTCCCTGATGAGCAAAAACCGAAAGGCATGTATCTTTCATTAGTGTTAGTTGTTTTTGCTCTATTTCTTTTGTTCCAAGAACATATTTGAATGAAATGGCGATGATAGGTTTGTCTGCTTAGCCATGCATATCAACAAAAATATTCATATATTCTTGAACATGTTCAAATATGATAGCCATATAATATGCACCAAGGCTATCCTCTTGTTCATCAAACAACTCTAATGTGGTTTTATTAAATTTCTGGAAATTTGTTTGAGGACAACCACTTTGACTTTCCAGTGAATAAATAGAAATAAGTTCATGTTCATGCACTACTTCACAGTCTAGAGCTCCCATAGATGGATTTTCAAAACCTTAATTTTCAAATGACTTGAATAAAACCACTGCCTCTTCATTATCTTTCTGTGTTTTTGATGGACAAATGACATACACTGCTTCATTTATGTCATTTGTTTCTTTATTGATGGAAACTTCCATAGATGCAATTTTAGAATCTTCATCCATGTCTATGTTTCTTAAAAATTTAACCATGATGTCATTCTCAAGGGAAGAGAAAATACTCTGAAACACCTTTTCACGTTGAGAATCCATACTGATTTTGGGATGGAGAAAATGACCTTGAAAAATACTTTCTGGAGCAACTTCTTCTTCCTTTTCAGGCTGATAGCTGAACATAGACTGCAAATATGAGCTGACATGACCCTTTATGTGATTGTCCATAGAATTATCATCACCACTTCATTCATGCTTGGAGGATCCCTGTCCTGAGATACTACAAATATTTTTCTTCAATAATTCAAAAGAAGCAAAACATAATGGTAGGGTTGTCCTACCTGATTTGAAACCGTCTTCAATTGCATTGCCAACATATGGTTGTATTTCAACGCAAGCAATAGGGTATTCAAGCACATGAAAAGAATGTTGTGACATCTTGTCATTTTCCTCCATTGATCTAGTGTGGCTTTGCATAAGCATGGATTCTTTTTCTTCGATGATGATTTTAGGATTTTCTTTCAGCAATTTGAAAGAAGAAAATAATAGAGGTAAGGGATTTCCTTTAGTTGATTCAATATTTTCTTCATTGTAATTGTGATATGCAGCCCAATTTCTTTGATGATATTGCTGAAAAGGAACATTTTTTGATAGAGAACATGTGGTTTATTGTTCCAGGGGGTCAACATCATAATCATCATATTCATCATATATAGACAAATCATTAACATGTGCTATGTCATCTAACAAGAACAAACTTAGATCATCAACTTGTTCTTCAACAAGATTCTTTTCACACTCATATTATTGACTATCTACAAATGAATACATAAAACGATCAGCCCTCTGCTCATCATGGGATGGATCAACACCTCCTCTTTCAACAAGTGGGATGTAATTTTTTGCAAAATCATTATCATTGGAAACTTCAAGAGGACCTATGATATTGTCAATTCTATGCTCAAGATTCCAATCAACTATTTTTTGTTCATATTCACTTTCATGTCCTTGAACATTCAACCCCTCATTTTGGGTTTGTTTACATGCTTGTATGTTGTGTTGAATGTCTTGAGCATCACTAAACATTTATTGTAAGGACCCAGGTCTTCTTTCCATTAGGAGGAAAGAAAAATATGGATGAAGAGCAGTTGCATAATGGAGCATGGAAACAGCTTCAGAGGGTTGAATTTCTTTGGACAAATTATAATAGACGCTAGAGAAATTTCTATTGAATATATAAATAGACTCATTGTTGTGTATTTTCAAGGCATAAAACTCAATGAGTTGCAGATCTAAGGATTTCTCCTTGCCCCAAAATTTAAAAAAATACCTTCTTCAATTCCACCCATGAGCTGATGGTTTATGGGTGTAAGTGTTTGAACCAGTGTTTGGTGTCTCCTTTCAAGGATTGAGAGAAAACTCTCATACACACATCACCGTGGTCAATATCGAATAAATCTATAAAATTCTCAAACCCTTGAATGTACTTTTCAATAGATATGATACTCGATTCTCCATCGAACACGGGTAGGAACTCATAGTAATTTGGAGGGAAATCATGAAGGGTTTGGGGTATCTTTAAGGGTATATATCTATGTCAGGCCTTAGGGGGTGTTGGGCCAAGAACAATGTGAGAGACATTGGTCTGAGTCTCACAGGATTCATCAACTTGGTCATTGTCATTGCGTGGCCTAGGTGAAACCTTTTTATCATAACCAGTGACAAGGCAAGGGTATGCATGTGAAACGTATAGAGGAGGAAATATAATTTTAAGTCTTTCATGATCATTATTAAGATACAATAGGTAAAAGAAAGTTCGTTTGGCATTTTAAAGGAAGGAGCAGAGGCAACTTAAAATGAAAAGTAAAATGCTTTGTAAGAGGTCCCATTTTGAGTACCTGCTTTCCCTCATGATGACCTTCCTTGCCCCTATCAAGGGGTTTCATCTTTCGGTGAATTTTTTGTCTCGCGCTTGAAGTATTGAGAGCAGGGTCGCCTCTTGGAAATTCATGTTTCTTTTATCAGTGGAGTCGCCTTCAAACCGAAGTGGAGTCACCAGAGTAGGAATACAACCAATGTGTGCCTAAGTGTCTTCCACTCTCAGACCCTAGAACTCAACCATGTCATTCTTCCTAGGGAAAATTTTTAAATCTCGTCCTCGACAATGGTGCCAGAATGTTAGCACTCTTCAAATTCTGTCCATATGAATAAACAGATGACAAATGTAACTGTTTCAACCAGATTTAGAGTTGAGTCACTATCCTACTCAACTCAGAGAGGGCTCTCTCCTGTCACTTGAAACATCTATGGAAATTGGTGGCTATAATTGGTTTGTTTTGGGGTTTTAATAAATTTGTTGAAGAAATGAAGATGAACTTTCGGCTATGGGGTCAAGAATGTAGGATGCGTTTCCAAATCGTGAAAACAATCAAGAGAAAAAGGCTAAATGAGGAAGTGACTTCTAAGTTTATGCTTGAAAATTTTAGATGGCCTCAGAAGAAAAGAAACACACAACTATTATCAGAGCATTATAGTAATGAACTCTGAAATGGTTTAGAAGAGATGAACATAGTCTAAATCGCCAAGCTGAGAGCATTGAATAATGAATTTTGGACTTTTAGTTTCTCAATTTAGACAAAAGAAAGAAAAATGAAAATACAGAATAACATGAATCACACACTATGAGAGAAAATGAGACTCATAACACCACCAATTAGAATATTTTCATAAAAGGTCCCAAAATATGCCTCTACACCCATGTATTCATTCCATCCCCAGAGATTTATAAAGTTTTCCTACACAGAGGGCAGGATCTTCTTTTCTCCATGCTTCTATACTCGTGAGGCCAAGCATATATAGAGGAATTTCATATGGAATTTAAAAAATTTCGACTTCCTCATAATTCTAAAAAACGATACAAGTTACAAAAGGGAAGAACAGTTGTATTATTTAAAGGGACCATTAGTAATCGGTCTGTCATATCAGGACTCCCTTATCTTAAGCCGAAATATGTCCAAAACTATCTGAAATACACCAAAATTTTACTTGAGGATTCACCTCAGCTTGGCGATTTCCTCCTCCAGGGTACTCCACCAATCAAAATTTTCCCCGATGCTCTCGATCATCTCAGTTTTGGCCTCTGATTTCCTCCTTTTTCTCCTCTTATTATTTGCAGCTGGGTGGCAGGTGTTGTCTGCGTGTTCATTTATGACAATATCCCTCATAACGGGATTTAATTTTACTCCCGACTCTGTCTCAGTTTCAGGTTTGGTATGAAATTTAGTCGCCAGCATCTGCAAGACCCATCTTTCATTCTTACTTATTTACCTACATGGTACCTTAGCTCAGAACCCAGTCATGCCAAACACCATTTTATGGGTATTATCCATGCCTTCCGGACTTCGCAGAGACCTTGATTTTACCACCCTTTGATTTTATAGAATTCAGGAGCACAGGCCGAGCTTGTTTTTCTTAGTCATAAGATGACAATTTCCCAAAATAGGATAAAATGATTCATATCTAAGATTTGATGGTTTGTGTACTTTGCTCATGAATTACTATCACAGTACCTTTGTGTGCCATGCTTCATCAATCCACTTCGAATGATGAGCCTCGAGTTAGTTATGCGACAGTGTCCTTTTGGTACGTCATCCAGGAAATTACCTGGCCCGGTGATGTGAGGTGATCTGACCAACCACCATCCTCCCCGCGAGCTATCGACATGACATTTTGAGCCATGTGACATCGGGACCATAGGAAAAGTCGTTTTGGGAAATCCTCTGTCTCCCTCGATGCTTTTGTAAGAGAGCCACGTGTTCCCCGTCGAAACTAGAGTAGTTTTCCCCGGTTTGCCTTCGCGATGTTAAGTTTTGTGCTATTTGTTGGTCCGATGTAGGCTTCGACCGTAGATATGATATTCTTCAAGATCGACGGCCCACCAAGATACTCCCTTACAACTTTTGCTACTTTCAATCATACATCGCGGAATATAGTTGAGCGCCCTGAACTATCGTGCCTCTACTGTGGTATAGTGTCTCGCTAAACTTCAGAACTTTTTAAATCCCGATAAAAATTGTTAGGGTGATAACAATACGAACAACCCATAGCATTTTTTAGCAAAGATTTGAGAGATGTTGCGTTGAACTACAACATAATGGAGAAACAAGATTTTTCCCTGGTAAAAGCCATAAATGATTCTGGAGTCTATATTCTCCATTCTCACACAATTACATACATTCCAAATGCAGTGATAAAGGATATCCTGACTCAGGATAATCTAGATGGTAGGAGAGGAAAATGGATTATGGTTATTCTGGAATATGACATTGAAATAAAACCTACTAAACTGATCAAAGGACAGGGTTTGGCCAAACTAATGGATGAATCTAATTTTCATTCTCTAGATATTAATTTTTTGGTTGTAGTTGATGAACAGGAAGAGCAGGCAACTCCAAATGTAAAGGAGGTATTCTTAAACTCTCCTTGGTACGCAGACCTCATTTTTGTACTTCATAACTTACAAGCTCCTCTTGGTTTTACTAAGACCAAAGCCAGATTTATTAAACTGAAAGCATTGAAATTTTGTATTCTAGATGGTAGTCTTTATTGGAAAGATCCTGGTGGTATTTTTCTGAATTTCTTGTTGAAAGACGAAGATGACAAAGTTCTACAGGATTTCCATGCAAGACACTGTGGTGCGCATCTGAGTTGGAAGACCGCAACTAACAAGATTTTGAGAGTTGGTTTCTATTGGCCTACATTGTTTGTTGATGTTCATCAAAAAGTTACTTCTTGTTATAAATGCCAGGTTTTCGAAGGTAAAAGAAAGTTGTTGCCTCTCCCCATGAAACCCATCTCAGTTGAAGCCCCTTTCCAACAATGGGGTTTGGAATTTATTGGAGAAATACATCCATCCTCCTCGGGCCAACACAAGTGGATCCTCATGGCCATGGACTACTTCACCAAGTGGATTGAGGTTGTGCCATGCAGGCAAGCTATTGACTCTATTATCATTAAATTTTTAGAAACTAATATCTTGTCACATTTTGGATGCCCCAGAAAAATTATAGCTGACAATGCAATGACCTTCAGATCCAAAAGACTCATAGATTTTTGCAGCCAATACCACATTAATTTGGGACACTCAACAAATTATTATCCTCAAGGAAATGGGCTAGTTGATTCCTCAAACAAAAGTCTCGTGAACATTATCAGGAAAACACTACAAGAAAATAAAAACTCATGGCATAATAACTTGGTTTTCTCGCTCTGGGCTGATAGGATAAGCACCAAAATATCAATTGGCATGTCTCCATACCAATTGGTGTATGGTACTGAAGCAGTTTTTCCCCTTTTCTTAGGAGTCCCTGTCATGAAACTATTGTAGGAAGCGCAGGTAGAGCCAAATGATGTCCAGAGGAGGATAAATCAAATGATCCACTTAACACAATCCAGAGAGGAAGTCTACAACAAAAACTCAGGTCATCCAGGAGAACATCAAAAATATTTTTGATAGAAGGACTAAAGAAGATGATTTTGAGTTAGGCAACTTGGTCCTGAAATGGAATTCTAGAAATGAGGACAAGGGTAAGAATGGGAAATTTGATAGATTATGAAAAGGCCCTTACACCATTCATGCATTCAAAGGAAATAACACATTTTTGCTAAAAAACATTGATGGAACAGACCTTCCAGGTGGATCATTTAATGGCAAGATGTTGAAGCATTATTTTCCATCCCAATAGAGATATCATGAATCCATATCCATTGTACATACCATTTCCTTTTCATTCAGATTTTTGTGTAGGTGATATTGATCGGGTGGTTGAAGCCCGCAGAGAAGGCCCTAAGCCACTGACCAATGCCACCAAGTTCCCAAAATAAAAACAAAAACAGACAGAAACAATAAATCAATGGAGGAAACCTTTATAGACATCAGAAAGCAGGTTCTTGGCACTTCATGAGTACCATTCCCGGGTGGAGCCACCATTATAACCCTATAATTTATAGTATCATCTGGTGACTAGAATGTTTTCACTAATGATGTATGTTGTCTTGCAAATAATATTTCATTCCTACAAATTATTTTCAAAAAGAAAAGAAAGAAAAGAAAATAAAAGAAAGAAAAGAAAATAAAAGAAAGAAAAAAGAAAAATAAAAAGAATAAAAGAGGGCATAAAAGAAAATGGATAAAATCCCCATGCAATAACAATGACTTGATCCATACAATTTAATCATGGTTAAGTCTCTTTCAATTTCTATTGATAGGTTAGTGAATAAGAGTTGGCTAAACTGTTTAATCTTAGCCAAGTAGATAGGTTAGGTAGTGAATAAATTTGATAAAACTGTTTAATCTTGATCAAATAGCCCAAAGATAGAGTAATTTCTTAGCCCAACAGTCTAATCTGGGCTAAATGTGTAGGTAGGTAGGATAGGACATAAACTAGCCATCATTTCCTTCAATAAAACATGCATGATGTTCAACGAAAATCCATGATTCTTGATGTTTGAGGTATGTTTCCTAACCCCATGGTGACAAAAATCAAAGCGAAACAACGAAAAACCCACAAAAGAATGTTATCCTAAGTTTTTGTTGCATATTTTTGATTCGCACCCAGAGAATAAAGAGTGCCCAATGATCTATGGTTGGTCTAACGACGTGTAGATCAACAATGGTCAGCAGATTCTGGACCCCCCTAACCATTCTACCTTTAACGGGAGGGGGTGGTCCGATATGAAGAATAAAGAGTGCACTTAGATCTACGGTTGATCTAGCGACGCGTAGATCAACAACTGACAGTGGATTCCGGACCCCCCCTATCGTTATACCTTTAACTATGGGGGGGTATGAGATAGAAACTAAAGAGCGCTCATAGATCGATGTTTGATCTAGCGGCGCTTGGATCTATGGACAAAAGGAGATCCCAGATCCCCTCGACCATTCTACCTTTAACGATGG
>SNQJ01S0052850.1:28052-47861 GCA_010110895.2 Picea sitchensis | reverse complement strand
CCCATCCTAACGTGTCACAAATCTATGGTGTTATATCCCCTCACTCTAAACCATTTAACACCTTACCCCCCCTTTGACATACTTCCATACCAACACTGACTCATCACCACCGCATTGTGAAATCATCTTCCACTATCCTACCGCCTCCTGACGTCATGTTCCACTACCTCAGTATAAGTCCCATCTCATAACTCTATAATTTTTTTCCCTCCATTCACCCGTCACAGGTCATGTCCCACTTGCGTATCTTCCAATCACCACTCTCTGCATCATCCCGGTACACTTGTCACCCATCCTCCAATTTCCACCTTGCACTTCAAATGATTCGTTGCCCATTTATTACAGGCTAACATATCCGTTAGTCTGGTGACCTATCCCCCTCGCCCAACGGATACTTGTTTGCTAAAATTTAACTTCGTTTTCGCCATTTTCACACTGCTCACACCTTCCTCACACTCGAAGCACATTTTCATCACCTTTTTAGTCAGCGACCCAGCCATATCCATTGCCTATTAATGCTTTTGTTTCAGTTTTCAAGTACCTGTTGAATTGATGGCTCCGAAATCCTAAATATCAGAAGTCAAGGAAAATCCATTCCTCCTACCTCCTATCGATCTAGACTGGATCCTGCTAGCTGAAAAAGATTACCTGATCTCAGAGACCAGGTGCAAATTTAGTTTCGTTGAATTACAACCATGGTTTAATGACACATTCATGGATCAAAGCAATGAGATTGGGCTTTGGGATTCCAATCTCCCTCTGTATCTCTTCCCCCAAATCCACCATTTTCTCGAGTTTTCCCTCAAATGCTAGGCTTATTACCTCCCCGATCAGAGAGCCATAGTTTCATTGTTCGAAGAAACTTTGTTCTCTATCACACCCGAGGACATTGATAAAATGATGCAGATATCTAGAGCCGAATCCTACTTTCCCCTCACCATTGAATTTCTAACAGAGATGTACCAAAGTCTGTCTTTTCCCGAGAGGGCATAGATTTTTTAGATTTTCCTCCCACAGGATGCCCAATTCTCCAAGAAAAATCCCCCTTACCACTCCTCCATGTTTTTAGAAAAGGGAAACCAAGTTATTTCATCGCTATGTTGTATGCTCGATTATTTCTCAAACGAATGGGTGGATGAACCCATTTTGGGTTTCCTATCCATTTTCTTTTCTAAAGAAAAAGACACCATCCAGTTCGAATACAAAACTTTCCTGGTCGAGAACATGCATGAACAACTCTTTAAATTCACCACAGAGGGCATGCCCCGATATTCTTCAATACTAGCCTAAATGTTCACCTTTTTTCAAGCAGATAATTTCTCTTTCCCTATGCAGAAAATGGACCAGGATGACAAGCCATAGTCTATCACATCTTGGACTTCGTTGCTCAAAAGAAACTCCATAGAGTTTAATTTCAAACAGTTTATTGAGTAGTTTTACCACCCAATGGTGAGCATGCTCAGTGGTAGACCAGAGCCATGGATAAATGAAGAATTCTAGAGAATCTTACACCTCTCAAACCTTGCCAAAATGGGAGACTGGTACCTGTATAAAAATCACACGAAGATCAGAGTATATGGGTGTGAGTTGTCTCCCTATAAGTTTCCCAAGTACTTTCCTCTGAGGATATTCTCTTTGGATTACATTAGGCAAATGATTAATTCAGACGAAATTCATTTTGTTTCTTTGAAGAAGAAACAAGAACTGAGAATCAAAGGGAAGATTGGACCTTTTATCTGCAATAGTCGAGTTGTAGGAGAAGAGGCAGACAAGTTATTAAAGGATATGAATTTTAGCACTAGTTTCATTTGGCACTATGATCCATGTGGGATCATTACAGATATGAGATTGAAGAACAAAAATTCTCCATATTATCATACACTCAAACCAGAGATCGATAAATTTGTGAACCAAATAGAGTGGGAGGTGAACACTCTGGAAGACATTGAACAACAATCTCCTCTAGCCATGATTTCACAAACCACAACTCCACAAGTACCAAAGGAGAAAATACCCAAGAAGGATGTTTCACCTTCAGTCACTGAGGTGTCAGCAGAGGATTTCCAAGTGTACACTAAAAGGCCTAAAACCACTCACACTACTCACAGCTCTAGAGAAGAAGAGACATAGTCTACCAAAGTAGAAGAGGGAGAACGTTCACCACTTCTTTCAAGTAGACATCAGATGATGTCTAAATCTTCCTCAAAGATGAAAATGGTTACCACTGTGACCACCCAGCCTCCACCAGCATCTGCAAAGTTGAGTATTTTTGAAAAGTATGACTTAATCAAGAAGAAAAATGAGACGCTGAAAAATCACACTTATGCTCAGTTCTGGAAGCAGACTTAAAAAACACAGCATAGGTTTCTCTCCGATTTTGATACTAAAAATGGAAGAATGCACATGGTGTTACTGCAAGCACAGGTACCTCATCCAAAATAGATCACGGTTTACAAAAGGTCGATCTAGAATTTGATGCCAAGCAAGTTCATCCAGCTGATCAGATGGATTTGCACAGGCAGACTGGAGAAATGGTTTTCTCCACATTGGCTCATGCTTCCACTAATGCTGCAAAATTACAGGTCTCTGTGAACAACGTTCAGATCCAATTAAATTTTGAGAAAATATCTTCTTTTGCAAAGGATAATAGGATTAAATATTTAGAATAATTGATACTCAAAATTGGGTATGACCCTTGAAATGTAAAATTTGAGGAGTTTCTCCAGAAAAAGAATGTTGACATAGCATCTATGAGGAAGAAATTGGAATTGCTATCTATAGAAAACTCACAGGCCAGAGAGATAGCTGAGACAAAAGGTGAGAAGGAGGAATTGTTGAATCTAATCATGCAACAAAACACACATATAAAGGAAATGGAGGCAGAGTTGGAAAGGTTGTTAAAGGAGAAGGAACATGAAACACCTATGGAAGTCATCCCACTGAGTGAAATTCCCCTCAAAGGAGTTATCACAGTGACAACATCATTCTCCACCACTACAAAAATTCCTTCTGCCACCTCAGTGGCAGCTTCAAGAACATCTGAAGCTTTAGCAACATCAATGGAGAAGATGACTTTGAAAGGAACATAAATCGAAAGATTGGAGCAGGAAATAGAGAATCTATAGAAGATAAAAACTTCTTTCCAATCCATTTACAATACAGAAACACACATATCAGAAAAGATGAAGCAGGAAATCCAACAGTTGCAGAAAGAAACAGTTATGGGCAAAACAATGGCAGAGGCCAAAGAGAACATGTGGATGGATATCTCCAAATCCATAAATTAAATATGGCCCATGGTGAAAATAATTTTTGAACAACATGAGTTGGTGTTAAGGAGAAAACAGGGCATCGACAAGATTAAAGGAGAATTGGGAGAGAGGCCCACAGAATCAAATGAAATTATCAGGTTTCTGAATTCAAGGACTAGGGAAGAACTAGAAGACCTAAATATTGAAGACATAACAGAAACCATCCTCTAGGTTAAAATAGTGTTGACCAAAAGAGGATTGATGTTGTAGTTGGAGGAGAAATCCTAGAACATGGATATTGGGGTTCAAAGATTCTTCAGCAAGATTGATGTTTTGCAGAAGAAAGGCCTTCCCAGTCTACTGGTTCTAAATGATAAACTGATGACCCTATCCAACTACAAGCAGAAGATTTCCACGGTGGCCAATGATAGTTCCACGTTTTCAGGAATCCAGGGTAGTATCACAGGCAAGGCATTTCTAGAGACTCTGTAGCTATACCTCAGTATCTAGCACGAAATTAGATATATTTTCATCACCAAGCTGACTTTCGCCAAATATACTAAGATGGACAAAATCTACCGCATGCTACAAAACGTCACCATCCCTAGTTAGCAAAGATGGGAGGAGTTGTGCGAATTGATTGAGTAGGGATGAGGTGTTTCATCCAAGTCAGCAAGCAAAGTAGTCAGAGACACGTGAATGACTCACCAACAACCATCCCCAAAATCAACATGAATAATCTGACAGATCATCAGTAGTTCCTACAATTTTGTATCTTGTTGTCTAGTTGTTAGGAATAGATTATACCATGTCCTGATCATTAATGACAGGGTCGTTTGTATTTTTTTTTATAAATACTTCAAACTTCGAAGTACTGAGGGTTGATCTTTACACCCAAGCAAGCTATAAGCACTGTAATTTTTATCAGAGATCTACCAATAATAAAAAGGACTTTCAAAGGATTCATGCATGTTAGTGGTTGGTGATGTTTTCTTCTCTCAGTTTAAATGTTTTTCCTATCTTTGTAATCACTTATGTTTTCTACATATGATCGTTTAAAAGAAGTTGAAGTTGCAGAATTTATCTTTGTATACTCTGTTTCTGGCTTTTAAAGATCTTAATGTTTATCTTCTGATGTTATGATTAATAAATTCTTAAATGCTTCCTGGTTATAATTGATTATCTCATCTTTCTACTATCCACCATTTAATTTCTAAAGGATCTAACAGTTGCATTATCCTTCCCCATGAAAACACCTTATAAAATATTTTCGTTGATATCAAACTTTATAAAATAGACCCCATAGCCCAATGGATGTATAAGCAATATTTCAACCATATTTAAAAAACAAACACACGGTCTCATTTATTTAACTAGCCTAACATCTGAAATCTAAAAAAAAGTTAAATCTCACAGAGAGATCCCTCTCTAAAAATGGAAGGGCTAGATCCCAGTTTCAAAGTGGTTGCATAAGGTTACCTCTGGTAAATTTATTCTACTTAACAATAGCCTCTGGGAATTTACAAAGTGATAACACTTTGTAACCGGACCATTTTTCTTGAGATTTATCAATTGGCTAAAGAATGTATTTCTCCTTGTATCCTCATAGTGTGCTATCATTTCTTTCGTGAAAATTGTCCAAGTGACGAGTGATTTGCGAGAAAGAAACCATCTATACCATACAAATTGATTGGGTTCTAAATATAAAGAAGCAATTCATACCTTTTGTGTATGTGACACATTATGTAGATCAAATAATTGCTCCATCTGAAGTATCCATGTGATAGGTTCCTTGCCATCAAAATTCCTCATATTGATCTTAGGAACATGGTTGGTCTTCAACCCAAAGTTAGAGTTTCTCCATTCTTGATTCACCTTCCTTGTTTCCTCATCATGAATTTCATGGGATACATTTCCACTTTCAGGTGTCCTCTCTATTATGAAATGTTTCAATCCTTCCATGATCTCCTCTTTTAAACCATCCATCTTTGCCTCCAACTTAGCTTCCATCTCTTGTAGTTCATCTTTTGTTACTATCTCCTTTTGTAAATCATTTATGTCCCTATGCATTTCTTCACCTTCATAAAGAGTCCAAGTAGGATTTTCTGGAGGCTTATTTAGTGTAGAAGTTCCCTTTTTTGGTGGCATGTTGGCCAAGTATCACTTGAAGCCTTGATTTTGAGGTGGTTTTGCTAGACAATATTCTTTTTATTGTATCTCCAAAATTTCGGCCCTTATGAGTATGAAATTTTATTTTTTGTAGGTGTTTGATATTTATTCTCTGCAATTCCACAGGTCTAATCAAAATTGGATGTGCCAAATGGAATTTACAGTAACTTCCCCACAACTTGCTGATTTTTATCCTTTCCAGGAGATATCACTTGTATAGCCTACCCCGCAAAAAATAAATGATATAAAATTTTGAAACTCATACCACAACTACTGTGGTCTATTCACTATCCAATGCAACTAGTCTCACTCAATTTGGATACTCTAGGAAGAAGTTATTATTTGTTTAAACGGAACACCTGCTTGAGACTAGTCAATAGGACTAGTCAGATACCCTATCTTCCATAGGGTGTATATACAAATTTAAGATGACCCAGAAGTTGAAACTGTTACCATAGATATCTTACTAATTTCTGTGAATATTATTTGGATTTCAGGGTTTTAAACGTTACAGAAAACATTTTATAGCTGAAATTCCGCAATGACTCAATTTAGGATGATTCCAGAACCCTATATTAGAAAGGATGTATCTCCGAAAGTATAAGGAATCAGGAGCTAAAATTGTAACCCAACGTACCTTGATTATTTTCGTAAATATCCTCCAAACCATTCCTTCTGAATCATTTTATAAAAAAGGTTATAGAAAAAATTCCAAGGTGTCTCAGATGTAGCAGTGAAACCCCAAGACCTTGAGCTCTGATACCATATGTTAGGAACCAAATATCAATATAGCATAGATAAACCTTAGAATAATTACTCAATGCCTTGAAAAAGATATAAATTCATATAAGAAGCCTCTTCAAGGGGGAAACCTCCTTATGCCCCATAAATGTTCAATTACAAGATGATTCAAAATGAAAATGTCCCCTTGGTATATATAGGAGACTAGGAGGTATAATTAAAACTAATGGAATAAAGCCGACATAAATAAAATAAAATTACTAATATAATATGCACCAATTAAGGGGCAATGAGACACTATTTAGGGCTTAACGATATATACCTTAGCTATCAGTTTTGAATTTATTTGTATTTCCCCACCACGTTTTTACTATATTGTGAATAGCTCTATCATATTTTGTGCATTCATCATCCTCAAACTTCATTATAAATGATGCATTGTAATTATATTTTTGGTTGGGGGTTGATTCATACATTACTTGAATGTCCTCGGGTCGAAAGGAGTCAATGATGGTCTTATGATGAATGTAGATGGTTCTGGTCGAGATATCCACATGCTCTAAGGCCCAACTTATCATATCAGCATATGGCATTAATTTCGGTCGAGATGCAACTTTGTGAAGTTTTTCCTTAGCCACCTATATTAGCTTGGTTGCAAATGACTCATCTTCTTCTCCACTTGAATCATCATAACAAAGGGAATTTTCCTGCTCTAAAATATCATCAACCTGCTTCCATGATTTAATGACGTCTGTCAGTCAAGTGGTAGTGTCTAAAAGAATGTTTGAATTTGGATTCGACTCCTCAACAAATGGATCCTGCTTATTTCCTGCTTTACGTGGTGCCATGATTTCCAAATATTGATGTTATCCCTCCTGTGAGAAGTAAAAATCTATGAGTCCAAACTATTGAATAGAAAAGTTCTAGATGCTAATGGAAAAATGCTAAGAAGTTCAAAATGCATTTATTAAAAGAAATAATAAACACTAATTATCCTTACATTTTATCCATTGACGTCATAATCATGCCAAATATGTCAAATATATTACCTGACGGTCGCAAGATTTTCCAACCTTTTACCCTAGCCACATTAAACACACTTTTAATGATCATAAGCAAGATAAGCTATTTTGGTAGTTTGACATTCAAGGGTTTTGAATGAGGAATAATAGATATCTCCCAAAGGTTGAATTCATGAAGAAATTATTCAACGTTTAATTTATTATTTCATTTTAATTAGTCACCGCTTAAGGTCACTTTAATTTTAAGTGCTTCGGAACTTCGGGACTCCAGAGCTTCGGGGCTTCATGAGTTTGCATTAGAGGTGAATAGACTTCCCCCGAAGTCTTAAATCAAGGAGTGATTACTTACCGTTAATCACACCTACTAAAACATGCTTAGCCCATTTATATTTAGTGTTTTATTATTACGATCATTCAGGCACTTCGGCGCTTAGACACTTCGACGCTCCGACACTTGTTTGAATTTGTTCTTGAGTGATCTCCTGGAGGAAAATCTCTCAAAGTTATGTGGAAGTAATGATGTCACTATTGATGATGTGTCATAAAACGTGAGTGACATTTGTCACCTGAAATCATGCGAATGATGTGACTAAGGTTCCCAAAATGAGTGCCACATGTCAACACAAGTAAAGATTGACAGGTAGCATATAACGCATCAGTTGATTAATTTTAAAATATTTTGTGGGAATTCATGTCTTCAGGACACTGGAGTTTCTTGACTTTAGTATTTTTAGGGATTTGAACACTTTGATATTGAATTCCCGAATCGCGAAGTCCCGAAGTGAACTTCGTACTTCTCTTTCTCTTAAACCTTTTGCAATTCTAGAACTCTGAAGTCGTGAGAGTCGTCGATCAAAATGACTTTTAATTTTTTAATGATTGGTATTTCATGTGCCCTGTCAAGATGTAACATAAACATATTTTATTATAAGAAATGATATTCCTAAGTTTAAAAAAATTATTTTGAAAAGACCAAAACAAAAAAGGACTTCAAACTTTTTTTTTATTTGAAAATTTCAATAGTGTTCTAATAACATGGCATGTCAAGGAAAAATAACTTCATTGGATGGAAAGGAAATTTCTGATATAAAGTTAAGTCATATGTCCCTAGAAAAAATGTTTTTTATTTCTTGGGATGAGAAATGTTCCTTTTTTGTGATTCTTGTTTCATTGCAATCCACATTTAGATTTGAAGTTTTTCTTGCATAATGTTATGGAAAGATATATATTAATTGTTGTATAGGTTAAAATGGGAAGCTGCATGGAAAGATATGAAAGGAGGGATTGGTCTATTTTAGATCATAGTTGTGTTTTAGGAGTTTGTAAATGTAAAAAACTATATTTTAGCCTTAGAAGGTTAGAACTTTGATTTTTACTTATCTTAGTGATTCATTACTGAGTATTTGTTGGGTCGAGTTAGAATCATATAGACATTTGAAATGTATACATATGGATCTATTTATGTATTGATGGATATTATTTATATTGTTATGTTTTTATGATGATGATAGTTTTGTGATTTGTCTAAACATGCAAATTGAAAAGTTGAACTTTGGTACGTGGATAATAATTCAAAAATATGTTGTGAATGTATAATATATTGAAGGGATCGTGTAAATAAATAGACATTTATTAATTGAACATTAATATAGATAATTATTCTGCAAGATACCAGATATATAAAATATGTAGAACATAAATAAAATGCTAGAAATGGCAGAATAACAGTAAAATATCCAGCATAATCTTCACAATACACATAAATGATATACGAAATAGCAATATAAAAAGCACTTTGATTCAGAAAGAAATATTCACAGGCCTCTTCGAGGGGGAAAACTCCAGTCAAGCAGAGCTCTGTTACAATAATCTCCCAGCCTGGATTCACATACCCTCACCCCTTATTTATACTAAATATGTCTATTAAGAGAAGCATCTAGAGGAAGATCCTTCTAGAAGGAGAAGCTTCTATTAGGTCTAAGTATCTAGAGGAAGATCCTTCTGTAGAAGGAGAAGCTTCCTATTAGGGTCTTCTTATCCTACTTTAGACATACAATAATCTTTATTGTATCTAGCCACATTGGATCTACCTATGTGCATAGGGACCTTAATAGCCATGTCTTTCCTTAAAAATGTACCTTTGTCTCAAGGCTTGAGATGGAACCATCAAGAGAATGGTATTGGTTCCTATGGTATCCGGCTGAGTCATATATTTCCACTGTCCTAGCACTTCCTTGACGGTTCTTTGACATAGGCGACGCTCACACTAGTCCAAATCTATCTACATAGCTAAATGGATCCTTCTTCTACTTAACTCGAAGGTTGGTTTGAATTTGGCACCGGGTTCCAATCACCTTCTTCAGCATGAAACATGAAAACAGGATATAGCTTCAATCGACCAAGCGAGCCAATTGATATGCAACCTGCCCACATATGCTTCGCGAGAACCGTAAGGCCATAGAATTTGGGTGCTAGCTTCCAACAATTCTCGGCCTTGAGGGAATTTTTCTTATATGGTTGCAAATTGTGGAATACCGATCCTCTTCCTCGTGAATTGATATCTGAGTGACCTTGATCTTCTTGCTGGTTCATTCTATTATGTTCCATGAACAATTTCTTATGGGTGCTGATATCCTCTCGACTATAAGTGTTTGGTCAACCAACTAAACCTTCGAGGGCAAATTTAGCATGGAGAGAACCCAAGGTATTCATATATTTCCTTCAAAAGGAGTCATGCGAGGGCTGTATGGTATGTAGTGTTGTACCAAATTCTCATTCGGCAGGGCAACCATTGTTCCATCGTGTTATTTTTCAAAGGCAGCACCTCGATGTTTCCAAAAACTTGTTGACAACTTCCGCTTGACCATCCGTCTGGGGATGATGGGTTTGAGATGAGATGCAATTGTGTGTCTTGTAGCTTAAACAATTCATGCCAAAAATTTCTTGTGAAATTTGGGTCTCTATCGGAAATAATAGAGTGTGGCATGCCATGCAGCTTGAAGACCTGGTCCATGAAAAATTCTGAAGCCACCATGAATGCGCAAGAAATGGGTGGGAAGAGTGAAAATGAAGAAGGGTTTGGAGCATGATCAAACACCACCATTATGACTGATTTATTCTCCGATTTAGGTAAGATCATGGATAAAGTCCGTAGAGATATCCCTCCAAATAGCGTGGGGAATCATAAGTGGTTGGAAAGCCTCGAGATTTAATCGCTTCCCTTGTTGCATTGACATTAATCTCACATTCAAGAAAACTTAATGGATTTCTGTTTCATACCATCCTAAAAAGGACGCTTTGACTCGCCGTTTTGTGGTGTGAACTCGAGCGCCCACCGTGGCGGACAGTTCGAAGCACCGCGGATTTGAGCTTCTGATTGTTTATCGCTTAAATACAAGCACCTTTGTATCAAATCTCATCCCGGAGCCAAGAGTAATTTAGGAGCTCTGGAGTTTGTTCTACACTTGTTGGATCATATGCAAACTTTGGGATCTTGAAGCCATTCTCGGCGCGATAGCTCGGAGCAATCGGGTGGCAAATGAAGGAAAGAGAAAAGGATCCTTCGTCTTCATATTTCCGATAGTGCATCCGCCATGACATTTTCATTGTCTTTTCCCTTCTTGTAAATGATCTCATAATCATATCCAAAGAGCTTAGTCACTCCATTTTGTTGTTCCTGGAAGAAAATGCATTGTTCCAGAAAGTACTTGAGGCTTTGATGGTCCGGTCTTTAATTTCCAGTTACACCCCAAGATATATGGATGCCACAACTCAACGGCATGCGTAATCGCCAACATTTCTTTTTCATAAATGGTCTATTGCCTTATCTTTTCGCATAGCTTGTTTGCTAGTGAAGGCCAAAGTCCAACCATCTTGCATAATTACTGCTCCAATTCCTCTCCCAAAAAAAAAATCACATTCCAGGATAAATCTCTTCGCGAAATAAGGAAGGGCCAGGACTAGAGTGGTGCATATGGCCATCTTCAAGGTTTGAAAATCTTGAGCAACGGCCGGAATCCAGCGGGAGGAAAGCTATTTTTAGGAGAGAGTCGGAGAGGTGCCGCATCTTTTCCATAGTCTTAACTAATCCTTAAGGAGTAATACCGGATTCAAAAATCCGCGCTAAGATTTTAGCCCTTTGGGTGCCCAGAATCTTGCATTGATTCAATCTTTTTCGGGTCCAGCTTGACGCCATCCTTGCCCACCGATGACCCAAGGCTCTACTTTGGAGGCACCAAAATCATCGGACTGCTTTCGTGAAAGGTCGGTAGCCGAGATAGGTATGGAGAACTTGATCCATGAGTAAGATGGTCCATTCCAGCCTTTTCATATATGAGGATATCATCAAAGAACACCTAAGAAAAAATGATTGAGAAAAGGGCTGAAGATATGGTTCATGAGGCTCTGAAGGTGGAGGGGGCGCGATACCAAACCAAAGGACAGCATACCAAAAACTCATAGTGCCCTCATGAGTGCAAAAGGTCGTCTTTGGAATGTCTACCTCTTCCATACCGTGATCCGTGATAGCCTGAGTGAAGATCAAATTTGGTAAAGAATTGGGCTGTAACTCAATTCATCTAGGAGGTCATCAACAATGACCGAATGGAAATTTGTCTTGATGTTAGTTTGTTAAGAGCACGTAAGTCGTGACACATTCTCCGTTGAAACCTTCCTTTCTTCAGCACTCATGACGAATCACCGGAGGAGTAAGGGCTCAGACTAGGATGGATGACTCAAAGAGTAAGAGGCCCCCGGACCATTTTTCAATTTCATTTTTGTGCAAAGGTGCTATATGATCGATATTGGGGAAGGCTTTGGGTGGGCGGAATGGAACACTGCGGACACCGGGGCGGAGGGAGTAGTGGGTCACCTGGTTAGGGCGTTGGATAAAGGAAGGCTTATGGTTTTGAGAGGAAACAATTTGTTGTGCTTCCTTTAGATTTTTTTTTATAGCCTCCACCCAAGTCAGAGGGCGAGCCATGAGGACATGGGCTTCCAAATCTCCTCCTTGAGGGCCACCTGAGCAAAGACTCTCAAAGAAAGCATCACCATGCCTCGGCTCAAAAATCTAGGCCTTCAAATGTAGCTATGAAGTCTCTCAGATCAGGCTCTGATTGCTCCAATTTTGTCAAACGACCCAATGGTTGGTGGCCGCTGTCAAAGTGTCTATAAATCAAAGAACAAATTGGGTCCATAATATACCCTTGATCTGAAGTTTTTCCATTGCCACCGTACCAATGTACCGCTCTGATTCAGATGGAGAACAATTACACCGAGTTTGTCCAAGTCATCTATAATTTTGTAGAGAGAGAAATAATGTTCCATTTTGGTGTGACCCAACCAATAACTGAAACAATCTCTAGCCATTACATCCACCCGTGGATGGTGTATGTCCCTTTGAAAGTGTTGGGGATGAAAGGTATGGGAATTGGAAGAATTTTCACCTTCAGTCATTTTATGTGCATCAAGAAAAGAGTCATTAGTAGGGATCTTGAGTATGCTGCAGAGTGATGCAAAGACAAATCCAAGCTGGGTCAGCCTGCGGTTTACTTCTGCCATTACGGACTGCACAACTACATTTATGGATTCATTTATGGAGGCATTTATGTTGGCATCACGGGAGGCAATGGTATCACTGAGTTGTTGCACTTTTTTGTTGGGTCTTAAGGAAACCATTTTCCAAGGTGTTGATGCGAGAATTTAGTTCTTGGCTATGGGTATGGGCCACATGATGCGAACCAAAGGAGTGGGTGGGGTCGTGAAAGCTTAAGTAAAATGATATGGATGAAAGGATAAGGGAGGAAGAGATGACCCAACACAGTCCCAAATAATGGTGAAAAATTTATTTTTTTTTCAGTCACAGTTATAATTTTGGTCTGAAGAATGTCAAGTATAGATGAAATACTCCAAATTCAAACTCGTGAGAGTATTTACTTAGCAAACCAACATAGATAAAAAGGCCAATATATCTCGCTGGTTTAATTTGTTTATGTTGTTGTTTATGTTCCCTGCCAAGTTAGGGTATTCAAGGGTTCCCATGCATGCGCGTTTGCCCCGTGGTTATAGCTCCGACATAATGCGGTGGGGTCCAATGTAAAGTACTCGCCCAATATCTCGTAGGTTGTAACGTAGTGAAAGGATAGACCGCACTTTAGTCAGTATCTGCAATTCCACACTACCCGTGCACTAAAGAGTATCTTCCAGTGTTGTTCTCGTGACACCATAGAAGTCCAGCACGAGAAGCCATTCCAAAGAGGCTTTAGGAACGAACATCCAGTTGGCTACAAATGTTGTCCGATGTGCTACCACCAAGGGTACTAATAGGGGTTACAAGGTGGCCAACAGATGTGCTCTAAGAACCACTTGTATTTCCTCGTGATGTATGAATCCTCAACCACGGTTTGCGGACGAATGAAAGATCTTTGTGGATTATGCTATAACGGAAATACATCTCTACCCCGGAAAAAAAATACCCACAAATTCTCGGCCATGAGTGCCCTGATACCTCTTGCAAGATACCTGATATATAAATATGCAGAACAGAAAAAAAAAAAATGCTAGAAAAAAAGTAAAATATCAAGCATAATCTTAACAATACACACAAATGATATACTAAATAGCAATAGAAAAAGAAATTTTATCCAGAAAGCAATGTTCATTGCAGTTCTTTGAGGGGAAACTCCAAATGAGCAGTAGATCCTGCTATAATAATCTCCGACCGGTTCACATACCTTGCCCTTATTTATGATTCTTCAAATATGTCTATTAAGAGAATCATCTAGAGGAAGATCCTTCTAGAAGCGGAAGCTTCTATTAGGTCTTCTTACATCCGCCTTATTCTATTTTATTGAAAGGCCTTATTAATATTGACCTTTATTACATCCGAATACATTGATCTACCTATGTGCAGGTTAGGACCTTAACATATTCTCATATGAAATTTGTAATGTATATGCATGGATATGAGTTATGCGACATCCAAATGGCTATAGTGTTGAGGTGACCAAGGCATGGCATGGCATGGTAAGGCAAGGCATGGGATGAAAATTCAATGCAAGGAAAGGCAGGGCAAGTCATGGCAAGGCAAGGTATGGCATGGAAAGGTAGGACAAGGCATGGAAACGTATGACATGGCATGTAAAGGAAAGGAAGTGGAAGGCATAACAAGGAAAGGAAAGGGAAGGAAAGACATGGAAAGGAATGGAATGACATGGCATGGCATGGATATGCAAGGCAAGGCATGGCAAGGCAAGGCATGACAAGGCGTGACATGGCAAGGAAAGGCATGGAAAGGCATGTCATGGAAATGCAAGGCATGGAATGGCATGGCAAGGCAAGGCATGGCATGGCATTCCATTGTGTGGAAAGTGAAGGAAAGGAAAGGAATGGCATGGAAAGGAAAGGCATGGCATGGCATGACATGGAAATTCAAGGAAAGGAATGGTATGACATGGAAATTCAAGGAAAGGAATGGTATGGCATGGAATGGAAAGAAAATTTAAGGTAAGACAAGGCAAGGCAAGGGAACACAAGGCAAGGAAAATGTAAGGAAGGAATAGGCAAGGAAAGGCAAGGCTAGGAATTTATAAAATACTTTGTGGTGGATGCCCCATCCACTTGGCATATTGCACATTCATCCATGGAGTTGGATACCTTGGAATTCACACGTGTGGAGTGGTTACATGCATGCACATTATTGGAGGGAACATTCCATGTGGACAATTGGCATTTGAATTTGCTTGATTCCTATTTTTGGTGGTGTGTCCCCTTCATGAGAATTATTTGGTGTATACTACTACTATTTTTGGATGAGGGAGAATTTATTTGGAGAGGCTAATGTCCACATGTTGTAATATGGCCAACCATGGATTGAGGAGAGATATAACTAATTCATTATTATAATATTTATTTGACTTTTCATGGATTTAGTTAGAAAATAATATTATTTTATTGTATAAGAGAAGAGATTCACTCTAGAAAGAAGAATTCTCTCTCTCCATTGTAAATGGTGGAGAATTTGGGAATTTAGGAGCTCTCCTCTTCGGATACATTGTAGAACATTTTGGCAAGATTAGTAGAGAATCTGAGGCATATTTTCATTTGTTTTGAGGCTTTATTGTGAACTCATATTTTATGTGTTGATGATGTATTAAGAAACGCTTGTAACATGTTGTGATTGTCATTATAATAAACCATTATTCATTTTGGATAGAGTAATGTGAGGTTTCAACCCTCTTATTTCTATTTTGATTATGTTATCTTACATGATTGTTATTATTCGTTCCTCGAGTCTTAACTAGGATGGGACTGTTATCACACAATTTGTACTTTCCCAAAGCCAAAGCCAAGTGAACAATAAATTGGTGTAACAAGGAGGTTTTCCTATCACTGTCACCTAAATAAGACTCATCTTTATATTTAGGAGTAGTACCCCAGGAGAGACATCCCCAATGACTCGGGGTTTCAGAAGGATAAGGAAATAGTATCAAGAAAGTCTCACCCCTCTCACAGGTCACTCTGATCAAAAGTTCCAATGGTTTAATGAGATGAAGCAAAGTAATATTTAAGTGTACCTGCCCAGAACAAGACAACAAGAAAAAATACTATTTGCAAGTACCATATCATGTCAGTGATTCATAAAACCATAGAATTTTGATTAAAAAAAAACAAGTTGATATAAAATCTGAAGCAACAAAAGTATTTATAACAACAATGTATATCTAGAAATAGCTTCACAATTATGCCTCAATAAACCTTAAAACATGACCAGAAATGATAACTTAAACTTGACAAAGTGATAGTAATTATCAGAAGGAATGATGGAAATGTATAATCATCTTTAAAACTTGCTTTTAAGATGAATTTGATGATGTTATAGATGGTTGTAGAAATATTTTGCAACAAAAACAAATTAGTTAGTAGGTTAGTCTAATCTAAAGTTAGAAATAGTTAGTAAAGGTCTTAAGGTATATGGTTTAAGAGTTGTTTTAGTCAATTGGTCACTTGAAAGGTATGAACTAGTGCCTTTTAGGGTAAATAGAGTCAATGTTGCAGCGACAATTATTAGAGGGAAAAATCAAATGATAATACATGAGATAAAGGAAAAGGGAATATGATTGAGGTGTTAGTAACCTAAGGCCTCAATATCTAAAATCCTAGAAGGAAAAGATGCTAGGAAGTAAGTAACCCTAGGCCCTAGCGATTTCCTTCTTCTTTAGATCAAACTTGAAACAAATGTATGAAGCTTAATGAAGAAATGATACTAGAGTGCTACTAAGGTAGGGATCTAGTATATCCCTCAAGGGAGGTGTCTTCTAGCAAAATCAAGTAGGTGAAGAGGTATAAAGAAGAGGACAATAACATGTTCTTTTCTACTAGGGTTTCACACTAACAATTTCATAATTTTAGAAATGAACAAGTAAATGCACCATAACCATTCAAAATAAAGAAGGATTGCATATTTCTACTTGCTTCACCAATAATAATCTAGCCACAAACCCTAGTTGAAGAATTTCCACCATGAAAATGCAAAAATACACCAAAATAAGCTACTCCCAAGAGTTGTTCACCTCTTAATTTCAGCCAATAGTCCTTAAAAGAGGTCAATTTTTAGACCTCACACTTCTGTGAGTGAAAGATGATAAAAACTATATGGGGTTTTCCCCTTATTTATACAATAATCATGACCTTCAATTACAATTTAGGTAAAAAAAGGCTGACATGGCCAGTTTACATCAAAAATCCTGTTTTACATAAAATTGACAATTAAAACCCTAATTTTGTCTTTTAGGGATGACGTCATGCCCCTCGTAGGGTGACATTAGGCCCCTTCTTGGAACGCTATCCCTCCAAAGTGAAACGTTAGGCCTCAAAATGCCTCAGAAGCTGCCACACATGCCAACTAAGCCATCCTCATGCCCAAACCCTAACTGGATGATGTCAAGGCTCAAAACGATGATGTAAGGGGCCTTAAAGGGCCAACATCATGGTGGGAGGGAAATACCCCTATAGGTTCATGCCTGCCAAAGTGCCTCTGGTGTAACATCCTCCTATTTCTCTGGTGCAAGCCTCTGGTATCCCTCTGCCCCTGGATGAGATCACAACATCCATCTGGTGGGATTTTATCCCCATGAAGGTTCAAACTAATCATCTCCCCATATGTACCTGTCTATCAAGAATGGTCCTATAGAAACAAAAAGTACACACTCCATGGGCTCATAAGTCACAGGGATCATAGAAATGTCAATCATATCTAATAATCAGGTTACCCAAACATGTGCATCAAACCCCCCTTTACCCAAACAAATGCTCAAAGTCGTTATGTTATTTAACAAGATAGATTTGGAGAGGGTCTCAGGATGTCCTATTGGGATAATCCTCCTTAGGTGTGGGGTGTTTCCAAGGTGAATACCAATCTAGTTCATGTAAATGTATAAGATGGTGTAGGGAATGTTTGTGCAAGGGGTGTAGTGATGACAGGGAAATGTAGGTCTTACCTGTGGGTGCCTCTATAGAGGGTGAGATGCACCTTGTCATGGATGCAATTATTTCCTAGCCCATTCAATGCCTTTTACTCTTTGTCTTATTGCTTTTTATTTTCAGGAGAATAGTTGGAAGACACTGTCTTAGCACGGTGACAACGTTACCCACAAGCATTTCACGGAAATGAGAAGGTTGGCTCATGATGAGACCCCCTTTCTCTTGGATATGAGACCAAGAGACAGTACCCTGGCTTAGTGACTAGATGAATAGTAGTGGCATACTACTACATTCCCATGGAGCTAATAGGCCGACACATGATGAGACCTACTATCCACTAACTAGGCCTTGAGTTTTATTTTATTTTACGGGTCCCCTTTTTTTTCTGAGAAGACTTTTATTACTTTCTCGAGAATCCATGGGTGAAGCATCTCAAGGTTTCATATTGTATTTTAACTTTTTCCAGCCACTTTTAACCTTAGGGCCTTTAGCCCCTTCTTCCTACAAGGCAAGGTACAATCCTTATTATTTTGGAAAACACAATGCCCAAACCACTGCAGGGGATATATGAGGGCATAATGATGAAAGGTGGTAAGTATGGAAGGAATGGATGATGACCTTTCATAAACCCACTGAGTGGAAACTCATACCAAAGGGAAACAACTCACTAGGGAACTCTTTCATCCCCCCCAAGTATCGACATGTCAAAGGGAATAATTTCCAAGCAAACGTCATGAAACAAAAGAGAATTCAATGCACATATTCAAATGTTTTGAGAATCATAGTGACACATACCATGATACCTGGACTCATTACCTCATGGAGCAAGACCCACCACTACTTCATAACCAGGCCATTGGGATGGATGTTGCTTCTTATGATAGATGGGAGGCATTAAAAAATATGGGCCCTCTAGGGCCAAGCTTAAGTCATATGGCTCTAGGTATTCCATGTCTAGTACATGTGGGCCTCGAGACATAATCTCCTTAGTTATCCCTAGGATAGGGGATAACATCTGGCTCCAACTCGGGGACATGTGCTCACCGTAGAGCACATGAGAACCTCATCATATCTGGCATGACCTTTGACCTGTTGTATCTCAACAAAAATCATTAGTAATCTCTTGGTGTGGTGATATCACCCCTAGCTCATATATGATACAATGAAATAAATGTAAGCAATCATATATATAAATGGAAATACAACTACACTACTCTAACATCATATGTAGATGGTATATACAATGGATGCAAATGTCTACCTACTTAAATCTACTTACCTATTCGTTGGATGCTAGGTGTAGTCAAATAGCCAATGAAACCATCCTAGAAATATCTCATAATACCTGCCTCTGTGCTTCATCATAAACCAAAACAATGATAAGTCAAGCACAAAAATAACATGAGTTAGAAAATGTACTACATCATCGGAAATCACAAAGTCTAACTCATGGAAGCAAGAGGGAGGGACAAAATTATTCCAAGGCACACTCTTAGGAAAGTTCTCATTCCATCTCAGAAAGGGATCGTGAAAAATCAAAGGTTCAAAAGACTGACTCAAAGTGTCTGAAGTTTGGTTACCTTGGAAATATTCACATCTTGAGGTTTGAAAAGGGACTAGTAAGAACCTAAAGGATGATCGACAATTTCCTAAGGGAAGGCTGAAAGACTTAGATAATAAACTTCTTCTTAGGGTTTTCAACCTACCCTTGAATTCTAAAAGAAAGATTTTCCCTAGAGAAAACTCAAGACAAGGGACATATTTTCCAACTCCATGCTTAGTGACATAGTGAGGAAAAGTAATCAAAGGAGGATAGAAAACCTTTTCATTAGTTGTTACACATTATTTTCGTCATCCCTATGACCGTTGATGTTGTAAACCTATCTGTTTCCTTCAGAGGGGTCAGTGGCCTGAGTTCCTTAAGAGAGAAGGGAGAAGAACTTTTCCTGAGAAAAGAAGTTGAATTTTCCTGTGTAAAAACCTTATAAAAAGGGAAGTTCGCAGGCTGCCTATGTATTAGGGTGTGAGAATGCCTGATTCTCGCAGGATGCATCATAGATAGGGTGTGAACAGTTCACATGTTTCACTATAAGCAGGGTGCGAGAATGCTTACACGTGGGAAAAATGAGCGTTTTCTCGAATCTTCT